>CAXAKS010000316.1:27500-35540 GCA_963969495.1 Ceratothoa steindachneri | reverse complement strand
AGGGCCAATCGTTCGACGGATTGCTTTACGGCTGTTCACATATCCTAAAAAACTCCTTGGGATTCTCTTTACAGAGTCTCGCCACTCGGAGTTCCTCAGACCGCTTAGCCGCCCTTATACTGGACTTTACTCTCCTGGCTAGCCTCCGGTATTTGTCAAAGTCACCCGAGATCTTCGATTGCCGGTACACATTTCTCTTCTCCCTAAGCAGTTGCCCGATTTCTCGATTAAACCACTTTGGTTGAACAGAAGACCGACGGGGGCATTTCAGAGGAATTTAACGCGATTGAAGACTCATGAATGTGGTTTTGAAACTGTTCCAAGAGTCTTCAACAGCATCGCACTCTTCTAGCCTCGCGTCAGTCAGTCCCGCGCGTAGACCTGCAAAGTCTGCTCTTCTCAAATCCAGTTTCCTTGATTTACTAGTTGCAGGCTCTGCCTTGGGGACTTTGACTACAAATCTAATTAGTTGGTGGTCACTGCCACCGAGCTCTTCGCCAACAGAGAGGTCCTCAACGATGTCATCTTCAGAGGTGAAAACCAAGTCGAGGATATTGTCTCCTCTCGTTGGCTCTCTCACCCATTGAGTGAGGAACTCGTTGTTCGTGAACTCCAGGAGTTGTGCGTTCTCGCCACAGGGTTCTCTGGTTTCCCAGTCAACTTGTGTGTTGAAATCACCCATGACGATACACACTCTGTCTTTCACAAGTTCTCCTAGTAGCTGGTACAGATCTCTGTCCTTTTCAACGAGTTGGGCAGGAGGTCTATAAAGCACCAGGGTCCTGTATTTGGCAGGACCTATCTCTAGGTCAACACCTAGTAGTTCATGGTCAGATACGATGTTGCAATCCGTCGAGTTGAGAGTATCCTTGACATACAACATCACACCGCCACCCTCTCTGTCTGGCCTATCTTTCAAGAAGAGCTGGTAACCGGGAATCGTGAATTCACCTTCAAAATCTGGGCTTGAGGTTTTAATCCACGACTCCGTTATGGCCACCATCTCCGGTTCTTCTGTTGCTACGAGGCCACGAAGTTCTAGAAACTTGTTTTCTGATAGACCTCGCATTAAACAGAAGAACTTTTAGGGAGTCCCCGACTGTAGGACTCCCTACGCTCTTCCGTTTCCCGCTTTCTTTCTCTGTGGCGGGATCACTCCACTCTTTGCGACTTCAGAAAAGGTCGTTCCTGGAGTAACACGGGTGTACTGGCGTACGTTCTCCTTTACTCGGGGTCTGACACTTCTTTGGGTCCGCTCCACAACATCCTGGATCATGTTTGAGAGTGCAGCTTTCCCTTTAAAGGAAAGATGCACTCCGTCCCTTTTGTACAGGTCATTTCTCCCGGAAAAGGTGCGGTAGGGGTCTACAAAAAAGACTCCTTCGGCCGTACAAAGATCTCCCAGGCGTTGGTTTATGGAGACGTTCCTCGCGTGAGCATTGCGGGATGGACCTCGTCTTGGGAGTATCCCGACCACGAGAGAGAGAGAGAGAGAGAGAGAGAGAGAGAGAGAGAGAAGTAACAACAAGGAGTAACAACAACAAGGTAAGAAGGTACCCTAGGAGACCTTACGGTCCATTCAAAGAGGGTACCTTTGGACTAGCAATTGAGCGGGCACAAGGCTGCTCAATTGTTTTGCGTCCCTAAACGGCCACTTTTCAAGACTTTGTCTAGTCTTGACTTGAACTGGTCAACAGATTCACTGTTGACAACTTCCACTGGAAGTGCGTTCCACATACCGCAGATACTGTAAGTGAAAAAATTTCCACACAGATTGCGGTTGTAACGCTTCAGTTCAAGTTTGAAGCCGTGATGCGCGTTCTGTTCTCACTCAGTGTGAAAATATCCCGATAGTCAACATTGTCGAACCCTCGAAGTATTTTGAAAACCTCGATGAGCTAACCACGCTGTCTACGGGTTTCCAGCGAGAACAGATCTAATTCCCTTAGTCTACCCTCATAACTTTTATGTCGGATAGAGGGAATCAGCTTGGTTGCCCTGGCTTGTACGCGTTCCAATCTCGCGATGTCCTTTCGCAATTAAGGACTCCAAAATTGCACGGCATACTCCAGGTGCGGTCGGACAAGTGAGTTGTACAGGCACAGTACAATTTCCTGGTTCCGATAACCAAACTGGCGCTTAATATAGCCTAGCATCATTTGGGCCTTTTTCTCCGCCTCAATGCACTGTTTCGAGAACTTGAGGTCACTAGTAATAGTAACACCCAAGTCCTTCTCAGTGTCACTCGATTCAAGAGCAGTGCCCTTAAGGATATACTGAGATTGGGGGTTTCTGTGGCCGATATGCATCACTTTGCATTTGCCCACGTTAAAAGGCATTTGCCACGTGTCCGACCACTCGTTAATCTTCCAAAGATCTTCCTGCAGGCGGGCAGTATTTCCATCCTTTGCAACGTTCATACCAAGCTTGGTATCGTCGGCAAATTTGTAAATCTTCGCAACCATGTCACCGTCCATGTCGTTGACTTAGATGATGAATAGTAGTGGTCCCAGGACAGAACCTTGAGGCACCCCGCTAGTAACGGGCACCCACTCAGAAGACTGTCCATTTACCACCACCTGTTGCCGTCTGCCACTTAGCCAGTTCTCGATCCAGCCGGCTACCTTTCCGTCTATGCCAAGCGCTCGCACTTTCCGGAGAAGGCGGCGGTGTGGTACCTTATCAAAGGCTTCCTGAAAGTCTAGGTAGACCACATCCACCGCCTTGTCCCGATCGTGCTCACTGAAAACGAAGTGGAAGAATTCTACAAGGTTCGTCAGGCATGACCGTTGCCTTCGGAAGCCGTGCTGGGAACTCCTCAGTAGCAGGTTTGACTCTAAATACGACGTCACTTTGTCCACCATGATGCTTTCCATGAGTTTACCGACTATCGAAGTCAGACTGATAGGTCGGTAGTTCGACGGTTGGCTACGGTCTCCTTTCTTGAAGATAGGAGTCACCTCCGCCTCACGCCAGTCTCTAGGAACGCATGCGGTCCGGATTGACATGTTAAAGATAGCGCACAGATGTCGTGATACTTCATCGCACACTTCCTTCAACACTTTAGGTAGAAACCCGTCCGGTCCAGGGGACTTATTCGTCTTTAGGTCAGCGATCTTTTTCTTTATTTCTCCTTCGGTGAAGTCCATTGCCTCCAGCTTTTCCCCCGAGTAGGAATCCGTCGGCTGGGGAATGGGACCACACTCTTTAGTAAACACTGAAGAGAAGTAGTCGTTGAGGAGGTTGGCATTTTCTGCATCTGAATGCTTTAATGTCCCCTCCTCATTGCTCAAAGGGCCAATCGTTCGACGGATTGCTTTACGGCTGTTCACATATCCAAAGAACTCCTTGGGATTCTCTTTACAGAGTCTCGCCACTCGGAGTTCCTCAGACCGCTTAGCCGCGCTTATACTGGACTTCACTCTCCTGGCTAGCCTCCGGTATTCGTCAAAGTCACCCGAGATCTTCGAATGCCGGTACAGATTTCTCTTCTCCCTAAGCAGTTGCGCGATTTCTCGATTAAACCACTTTGGTTGAACAGAAGACCGACGGGGGCATTTCAGAGGAATTTAACGCGATTGAAGACTCATGAATGTGGTTTTGAAACTGTTCCAAGAGTCTTCAACAGCATCGCACTCTTCTAGCCTCGGCGTCAGTCAGTCCGCGCGTAGACCTGCAAAGTCTGCTCTTCTCAAATCCAGTTTCCTTGATTTACTAGTTGCAGGCTCTGCCTTGGGGACTTTGACTACAAATCTAATTAGTTGGTGGTCACTGCCACCGAGCTCTTCGCCAACAGAGAGGTCCTCAACGATGTCATCTTCAGAGGTGAAAACCAAGTCGAGGATACTGTCTCTTCTCGTTGGCTCTCTCACCCACTGAGTGAGGAACTCGTTGTTCGTGAACTCCAGGAGTAGTGCGTTCTCGCCACAGGGTTCTCTGGTTTCCCAGTCAACTTGTGTGTTGAAATCACCCATGACGATACACACTCTGTCTTCGACAAGTTCTCCTAGTAGCTGGTACAGATCTCTGTCCTTTTCAACGAGTTGGGCAGGAGGTCTATAAAGCACCAGGGTCCTGTATTTGGCAGGACCTATCTCTAGGTCAACACCTAGTAGTTCATGGTCGGATATGATGTTGCAATCCGTCGAGTTGAGAGTATCCTTGACATACAACATCACACCGCCACCCTTTCTGTCTGGCCTATCTTTCAGGAAGAGCTGGTAACCGGGAATCGTGAATTCACCTTCAAAATCTCGGCTTGAGGTTTTTATCCACGACTCCGTTATGGCCCCTATCTCAGGTTCCTCTGTTACTACGAGGCCACGGAGCTCAAGAAACTTATTCCTGATTGACCTCGCATTGAACTGAAGAACTTTGAGGGAGTCCCCTAGTGTAGGACTCCCTACGCTCTTCCGTTTCCCGGCTTCTCTGTTTTCGTGGTCACACCCTTTTTGACCACCTCCGAGAAGGTCGTTCCAGGAGTGACACGGGCATGCTAGCGCACGTCCGCTTTCGCTCTGTTTCGAACGCTCCTTTGGGTGCGTTCCACGACATCTTGAATTAGATTGGCGAGAAAGGCCTTCCCTTTAAAGGAGAGATGTACCCCGTCCCTTTGGTAGAGGTCGTCTCTACCGATAAAGGTACGATAGGGGTCCACGAAGAAGACTCCTTCTGCCGTGCAGAGATCCGCCAACCTTTTGTTCACTGCCACGTTTCTTTCGTGAGCGGTTCGGGATGGACCTCTTCTCGGAAGCATTTCAACCACCACACGTTTGCGGGTTTTAAGCCCTATGTCGTCCACAGCTCCCATCACTGTTTGGATGGTCTTACCACTGAGGCCCACTTTACCCCCTCTGAGGTAGATGTCATTGCCGCTCACCATCAGAGCAACAACAGAATTCTCAGAAATCTGAGCTTTCTCTGCCTCTACTCTGATGGTGTGGTTACCCCGTCCTGACAGGCAGCTTACCTTCACGCTAGTGCGAAGGCGGGCCGCTAGCAGCGGCTGCAGATCCCGTGTTTGCGAGTCACCAATGAGGTTGACCTTCGGACACTTGGTCTCTGAAGACGGGCTCTTCCCTTGCGGAAAAGAGAGAGAGAGAGAGAGAGAGAGAGAGAGAGAGAGAGAGAGAGAGAGAGAGAGAGAAAGAGAGAGAAAGAGAGAGAGATAAAGAGAGAGAAAGAGAGAGAAAGAGAGAGAGAGAGAGAGAGAGAAAGAGAGAGAGAGAGAGAGAGAGAGAGAGAGAGAGTTACAAGGAGTTACAAGGAAAGATAGTACCTCAGAAGACTAAGTTAGTCCATACCGAGGAGATACTCATTTAATATTTATATTCAATCTACTCGTCATAGAAATAGTATAGTAAAGTTCAAGGCTCTCCCCTCCCACCTCTCCCGCCCGATCTTTCGGGCAATGAAAGATGAAAAGATACCCGCTGTGCTAGGAAAAAAGTACACAAACAGGAATTTCGACAGGAAAGCAGAAATGCATTTCTACATTATTATTTTTCTTTTAATATTCTTAATCTAATTATTTTCAGTGTAATCTTATGTTTTTAGTATGTAAGCGTATTTATGATTTTATCTAACCTCCTTTTAAACGCCTCGACACTAGGGCTCGAAAAGACCTCTTCCGTTAACTGATTCCAAATATTTACTATTTTATACGAAAAGAAATTACCGCATACATTCAATTTGTATTTTGGAGGGATTAGCTTCATACTGTTATTCCTTGTTACATTTCTGTTGAACTCGAACCAGATTGAGTAATCCACATTATCAATTCTTAAGAGAGAGAGAGAGAGAGAGAGAGAGAGAGAGAGAGAGAGAGAGAGAGTTACAAGGAGTTACAAGGAATGAAGGTACCCTAGGAGACCTTACGGTCCATTCAAAGAGGGTACCTTTGGACTAGCAATCGAGCGGGCACATGGCTGCTCAATTGTTTTGCGTCCCTAAACGGCCACTTTTCAAGACTGTGTCTAGTCTTGACTTGAACTGGTCAACAGATTCACTGTTGACAACTTCCACTGGAAGTGCGTTCCACATACCGCAGATACTGTAAGTGAAAAAATTTCCACACAGATTGCGGTTGTAACGCTTCAGTTCAAGTTTGAAGCCGTGATTGCGCGTTCCTGTTCTCACTCAGTGTGAAAATATCCCGGTAGTCAACATTGTCGAACCCTCGAAGTATTTTGAAAACTTCGATGAGCTGACCACGCAGTCTACGGGTTTCCAGCGAGAACAGATCTAATTCCCTTAGTCTATCCTCATAACTTTTATGTCGGATAGAGGGAATCAGTTTGGTTGCCCTAGCTTGTACGCGTTCCAACCTTGCGATGTCCTTTCGAAACGAAGGACTCCAAAATTGTACGGCATACTCCAGGTGCGGCCGAACCAGGGAGTTGTACAGACAAAGTACTATCTCCCTGTTACGGTATCCAAACTGGCGCTTTATGTAGCCTAACATCCTTTGGGCTTTCTTCTCTGCCTCGATGCACTGTTTCGAGAACTTGAGGTCGCTAGTGATAGCAACACCCAAGTCCTTCTCAGTGTCACTCGATTCAAGAGCAGTGCCCTTAAGGATATAATAAGATTTGGGATTTCTGTGGCCGATATGCATTACTTTGCATTTGTTCACGTTGAAAGGCATTTGCCACGTGTCCGACCACTCCCCAATCTTCCAAAGATCTTCCTGCAGGCGGGCAGTATTTCCATCCTTTGCAACGTTCATACCAAGCTTGGTATCGTCGGCAAATTTGGAAATCTTGGCAACCATTTCACCGTCCATGTCATTGACGTAGATGATGAATAGTAGTGGTTCCAGGACAGAACCTTAAGGCACTCCGCTAGTAACGGGCACCCACTCAGAAGCCTGTCCATTCACCACCACCCGTTGCCGTCTGCCACTTAGCCAGTTCTCGATCCAGCCGGCTACTTTTCCGTCTATGCCCAGCGCTCGCACTTTCCGGAGAAGGCGGCGGTGTGGTACCTTATCAAAGGCTTTCTGAAAGTCTAAGTAAACCACATCCACCGCCTTGTCCCGATCGTGCTCACTGAACACAAAGTGGAAGAATTCCACAAGGTTCGTCAGGCATGACCGTTGCCTTCGGAAGCCGTGCTGGGAACTCCTCAGTAACAGGTTTGACTCTAAATACGACGTTATTTTCTCCACTATCATGCTTTCCATGAGTTTACCGACTATCGAAGTCAGACTGATAGGTCGGTAGTTTGACGGATGGCTGGGGGCTCCTTTCTTGAGGATCGGAGTCACCTCCGCCTCACGCCAGTCTCTAGGAACGCATGCGGTCCGGATTGACATGTTAAAGATAGCGCACACTTCCTTCAACACCTTGGGTAGAAACCCGTCCGGTCCAGAGGACTTATTCGTCTTTAGGTCAGCGATCTTTTTCTTTATTTCTCCTTCGGTGAAGTCCATTGCCTCCAGCTTTTCCCCCGAGTAGGAATCCGTGGGCTGGGGGATGGGACCACACTCTTTAGTAAACACTGAGGAGAAGTAGTCATTGAGAAGGTTAGCATTTTCTGCATCTGACTAAGTTAATGCACACTCCTCGTCAACTAAGGGCCCAATCCTACGATGGATTGGTTTACGGCTATTTACATAGCCGAAGAACTCCTTGGGATTCTCCTTGCAGAGTCTCGCCACTCGGAGTTCCTCAGTACGCTTAGCCGCCCTTATGCTGGACTTCACTCTCCTGGCTAGCCTCCGGTACTCGTCAAAGGCACCCGAGATCTTCGATCGCCGGTACAGATTTCTCTTCTCCCTAAGCAGTTGCCCGATTTCTCGATTAAACCACTTTGGTTGAACAGAAGACCGACGGAGGCATTTCAGAGGGATGCAACTTGATTGAAGACTCATGAATTTATTTTTGAAATTGTTCCACGAATCCTCAACCTCTTCGCATACCGCTAGCCTTAGATCAGTCAGCCCAGCTCGAAGGCTTGCAAAGTCTGCTCTTCTCAAGTTAAGTTTCTTTGATTGACTGGCAACAGACCTTACCTTCGGGATCTTGACGGTAAATCTAA
>CAXAKS010000316.1:0-17500 GCA_963969495.1 Ceratothoa steindachneri | reverse complement strand
CCAACAACAATTGCATTATCCGTTTTGGTCTTGATTGTTTTTATCATTTTCTTGTAGTCATTCATTATGCTTTCCAAACCTTGATAGTTTTTTTCCGTTGAACACATCGTTGCTTCCAACATTCGCTTTGATTTGACTCTCTTTGCTTTTCATCTCAAAGTTGTTTAATTGTTCTGTTAATTGCTCAATCTTTATTTCTGGATAGCATCGGAATTTGCGCTTTTTGATGTTCCAACTTCCAAAGTGATCGATTTGATTCCGAATTATTGAGTCACCAGCTAAATACGTTTCTTCCTCTTCTTCGTAGGACAATATATCATATCTATTTTTGGTTGAGATTGTTGCTTTTTTCTGAATGATTGGTTTGAATGGGTGCTTATTTCTGACTTGGATGAAATTGTCCTCGTCTTTTATGTTTGATGTATCAATTTTGTTAGTGAGAATTGCGACTTCTTGTTCCAGTTTCACGATTTTAGTATCTACTCGAGCTATTCTGGTTTCATCTTCTGTTTGACAAGCGCAGTTCTTTAATTCGAGGGCATTGATGCGGTTTTCCATAGAGCTTATTACAGACATCCATTTTGCCTTTTCGATATCAAATTTTTCTTTTATTTTTCAGAATTCGCATACACTTCTCTACGTGATATTCTCAAAGTATTGTTCTTGAAAATCGATGATCCAACGTGTATTCTTGCATTTAAAGCAACAATGCTATAATTTGAGGGCTCCGGGCATCCTTCTTTTTTATAATAACCTCACTTTACTTCACTTTCACTTATGTACACTTATACTTGACCACACCGTTGAGAGCTTGATTCAATATACGTTAATTAAACACTTGATCCTACGGTAGGGAAAATTGGTATTTAGAACTTCACTTTATATTAAAAAAATTGCTAAACAATATGATATGTACACTTACTTACAAATTTTAATTGCAAAATAGATTTATTATTACAGACTGGTCGATTTTAAAAAGGACGTGCTAAGAACCAATGCCTATCAACCGTTAAATATCAACCGAAAGGAAATCTATAATTCACTAAATCGAAGAGATATATCTTGTATTATAGAAAAATAAGTATCTAAAACTTATCTTTACTCCTGAAAAATCACTAACAAATAGGAAATATATACTAAATAAATTATGATTTTAGAACGAAATATTTTTAGGAAATTACTCGCTTAGAGAGAAAGATGAATCAAAATGGCGCTGGCAGAAACACGAGGCGGATTAAGGGATTAAAAAAGCTCTGTTGTGATTGGTCAACGGCCTGTAACAGGACGGTTAGCAACAGGAAAGAACAGAATTAAACGAAAAAAGGGATAACTCGAAGACAATATTAATAAATAAAATAATTTATCAACACTCAGAAATTACTTACAGTTGGGTGTCTATTGAAGATGAGCTTAGGCGATGACGGCAAAAAAAAAACCCCAAAAAACCCGGCCGGATAGTGTCGATTATGTATTTATTTCTATACACGCACACACACACAAAAAAATATTTAATTGTAGTTACAATGAAACAAATCTATTTTAAAAAAGCAAAAATCGCTTTAAATATAAGTAAATTATGTCAAAAAAGAATTTTAAGAATTATATTCGAGCGCGCAACACTGAACACCTGCGAACAAGACAAAGGCTAACGAGCAACTGAGAGAGAGAGAGAGAGAGAGAGAGAAAGAGAGAGAGAGAGAGAGAGAGAGAGAGTAACAAGGAGTAACAAGGAAAGTAAGTACCCTAGGAGACCTTACGGTCCATTCAAAGAGGGTACCTTTAGGCTAGCAATCGAGCGGGCACATGGCTGCTCAATTGTTTTGCGTCCCTAAACGGCCACTTTTCAAGACTTTGTCTAGTCTTGACTTGAACTGGTCAACAGATTCACTGTTGACAACTTCCACTAGAAGTGCGTTCCACATACCGCAGATACTGTAAGTGAAAAAATTTCCACACAGATAGCGGTTGTAACGCTTCAGTTCAAGTTTGAAGCCGTGATTGCGCGTTCTGTTCTCACTCAGTGTGAAAATATCCCGGTAGTCAACATTGTCGAACCCTCGAATTATTTTGAAAACTTCGATGAGCTGACCACGCTGTTTACGGGTTTCCAGCGAGAACAGATCTAATTCCCCTAGTCTATCCTCATAACTCTTATGTCGGATAGAGAGAATCAGCTTGGTTGCACTGGCTTGTACGCGTTCCAATCTCGCGATGTCCTTTCGCAATGAAGGACTCCAAAATTGTACGGCATACTCCAGGTGCGGTCGGACAAGTGAGTTGTACAGGCACAGTACAATCTCCTGATTCCGATAACCAAACTAGCGCTTAATATAGCCTAGCATCCTTTGGGCCTTTTTCTCCACCTCAATGCACTGTTTCGAAAACTTGAGGTCACTAGTGATTGTTACACCCAAGTCCTTCTCAGTGTCGGTGGATTCCATAGCAGTGTCCTTAATGATATACTGAGATTGGGGGTTTCTGTGGCCGATATGCATCACTTTGCATTTGCCCACGTTAAAAGGCATTTGCCACGTGTCTGACCACTCCCCAATCTTCCCAAGATCTTCCTGCAGGCGGGCAGTATTTCCATCCTTTGCAACGTTCATACCAAGCTTGGTATCGTCGGCAAATTTGGAAATCTTCGCAACCATGTCACCGTCCATGTCGTTGACGTAGATGATGAATAGTAGTGGTCCCAGGACAGAACCTTGAGGCACTCCGCTAGTAACGGGCACCCACTCAGAAGCCTGTCCATTCACCACCACCCGTTGCCGTCTGCCACTTAGCCAGTTCTCGATCCAGCCGGCTACTTTTCCGTCTATGCCAAGCGCTCGCACTTTCCGGAGAAGGCGGCGGTGTGGTACCTTATCAAAGGCTTTCTGAAAGTCTAAGTAAACCACATCCACCGCCTTGTCCCGATCGTGCTCACTGAACACAAAGTGGAAGAATTCCATAAGGTTCGTCAGGCATGACCGTTGCCTTCGGAAGCCGTGCTGGGAACTCCTCAGTAGCAGGTTTGACTCTAAATACGACGTTATTTTCTCCACAATCATGCTTTCCATGAGTTTACCGACTATCGAAGTCAGACTGATAGGTCGGTAGTTTGACGGATGGCTGGGGGCTCCTTTCTTGAGGATCGGAGTCACCTCCGCCTCACGCCAGTCTCTAGGAACGCATGCGGTCCGGATTGACATGTTAAAGATAGCGCACAGATGTCGTGATACTTCATCGCACACTTCCTTCAACACCTTGGGTAGAAACCCGTCCGGTCCTGGGGACTTATTCGTCTTTAGGTCAGCCATCTTTTTCTTTATTTCTCCTTCGGTGAAGTCCATTGCCTCCAGCTTTTCCCCCGAGTAGGAATCCGTCGGCTGGGGAATGGGACCACACTCTTCAGTAAACACTGAAGAGAAGTAGTCGTTGAGGAGGTTAGCATTTTCTGCATCTGAATGCTGTAATGTCCCCTCCTCATTCCTCGACGGATTGGTTTACGGCTGTTCACATATCCAAAAAACTCCTTGGGATTCTCTTTACAGAGTCTCGCCACTCGGAGTTCCTCAGACCGCTTAGCCGCCCTTATACTGGACTTTACTCTCCTGGCTAGCCTCCGGTATTTGTCAAAGTCACCCGAGATCTTCGATTGCCGGTACACATTTCTCTTCTCCCTAAGCAGTTGCCCGATTTCTCGATTAAACCACTTTGGTTGAACAGAAGACCGACGGGGGCATTTCAGAGGAATTTAACGCGATTGAAGACTCATGAATGTGGTTTTGAAACTGTTCCAAGAGTCTTCAACAGCATCGCACTCCTCTAGCCTCGCGCCAGTCAGTCCCGCGCGTAGACCTGCAAAGTCTGCTCTTCTCAAATCCAGTTTCCTTGATTTACTAGTTGCAGGCTCTGCCTTGGGGACTTTGACTACAAATCTAATTAGTCGGTGGTGACTGCCACCGACCTCTTCGCCAACAGAGAGGTCCTCAACGATGTCATCCTCAGAGGTGAAAACCAAGTCGAGGATATTGTCTCCTCTCGTTGGCTCTCTCACCCATTGAGTGAGGAACTCGTTGTTCGTGAACTCCAGGAGTAGTGCGTTCTCGCCACAGGGTTCTCTGGTTTCCCAGTCAACTTGTGTGTTGAAATCACCCATGACAATACACACTGTCTTTCACAAGTTCTCCTAGTAGCTGGTACAGATCTCTGTCCTTTTCAACGAGTTGGGCAGGAGGTCTATAAAGCACCAGGGTCCTGTATTTGGCAGGACCTATCTCTAGGTCAACACCTAGTAGTTCATGGTCGGATACGATGTTGCAATCCGTCGAGTTGAGAGTATCCTTGACATACAACATCACACCGCCACCCTCTCTGTCTGGCCTATCTTTCAAGAAGAGCTGGTAACCGGTAATCGTGAATTCACCTTCAAAATCTTGGCTTGAGGTTTTTATCCACGACTCCGTTATGGCCACCATCTCCGGTTCTTCTGTTGCTACGAGGCCACGAAGTTCTAGAAACTTGTTTCTGATAGACCTCGCATTAAACAGAAGAACTTTTAGGGCGTCCCCGACTGTAGGACTCCCTACACTCTTCCGTTTCTCGCTTTCTTTCTCTGTGGCGGGATCACTCCACTCTTTGTGACTTCAGAAAAGGTCGTTCCTGGAGTAACACGGGTGTACTGGCGTACGTCCTCCTTTACTCGGGGTCTGACACTTCTTTGGGTCCGCTCCACAACATCCTGGATCATGTTTGAGAGTGCAGCTTTCCCTTTAAAGGAAAGATGCACTCCGTCCCTTTTGTACAGGTCATTTCTCCCGGAAAAGGTGCGGTAGGGGTCTACAAAAAAGACTCCTTCCGCCGTACATAGATCTCCCAGGCGTTGGTTTATGGAGACGTTCCTCGCGTGAGCATTGCGGGATGGACCTCGTCTTGGGAGTATCCCGACCACGACACGTCTGCGGGTTTTTAGCCCACAGTCGTCAACTCCTCTTATAACCGTGGTCAGGATCTTCCCGCTGGCGCCTACATTGCCTCATCGTAGGTAGAGATCGTTGCCACTTGCCATGAGGGCAACTACTGAGTTCTCAGAGATGTGAGATTTCTCAGCCTCCACCCTTATTTCTCCGTTCCCCTTTCCTGGAAGGCAGCTTACCTTCACACTGGTGCGAAGGCGGGCCGCTAGCAAGGGTTGTAGATCCCGCGCTTGGGAGTCACCGATCACGATGACCCTCGCGCATTTGGGTTCAGAGGACAGAGGCTTCCCTTTCAGTATGGGCTCTTTCGATTCCTCTTTCTTTCCCACTTTTTTGGGTTTTTTCTTCTTTTTCTTCTTCGTTTTTCTTCCGTTTCTACTTTCTCTTCTGTTTTTTCTTTCTTACTCTTCCTTTTCTTCTTTTTGACGCCCTGAGTAACCCCAGCAGCTGCTGGCTCTGGGACGTCGGATGGTTGGCCTATCTCTATCGACGCGGTGCATGAGGGCCCAACAGAGGAGCCATCCGCGTCGTTGGGAGTTTCTTGTTGCTGTTGCTGTCCATTGGTGGCTTTAATCTCTGAAATGATGGCTTCGAGATGACGGATTTGAGTCACATGCTCAGACTCGAGGATTTTCACCTTTTCTTCCAGCCGTCGTGTTTTTTCCTCAGAAGATTTAAAAAGTTCCTTAAGCTCCTGAAGTTCTGCCCTAAGGACGCAGTCCGTGCAGATACTTCCAGGGTGGCATTTTGAGAAACACCCCTCCGGAAAATCTACGCACCGCTTGTCCTTTTGGCATGTCGAGCAGGTATACTTTAACGCACCAGGTCCTTTCTTTCCAGTCATGCTGAACACTTTATAACTCTGAATACTTTGTGACCACTCAATAAAAAAGAAAGGGGGTGGTGAGTTCGCCCCGCGTGAGTCGCTCCCGCCTATCGATCAGAGAGGTTTCGGATCTTTCAGAAGGCACGCTCCTTGTGCTGCTGTTCGTTCGACCGAGTCGTCAAACCTCGGCGTGCCGTGGCTCCCAACCAAGCAGCACTGACGGTCCCCGAAGGGGCCATCGATTTCTCACCAGGTGAACAACGGAGCACACCCCGTACTAAACTCCTACTAGTTCCCTTCACGACGGCCAAGATCTCGGAGCAGCGTTCAGTGGATATCCCGCCACACCAAGAGACTCGACCCAAGGCTTTTTATTGGCCTGGCAACCAACATGGGAACAAAGGGCCGTCACCACGGACCAATGCTACCAGAGGCACCCGTCAACGGTCACTGGGAATGGTCAATAATTATGCGCCAGGAAAGGGGTTACCGGGGCACTACCCTCATCCCATTCATCGTGCCCCAACGCCTAAGACCCCTCAAGTCCTAGTCTCTCGCAACCAGTGAGCGTCGATTGGCGTTGTTTATAGAGGTTCCAAAGCCTCTCTTCAGACCCGTGAGGTAGCTGCCAGGTCCTTATATGTAGATAGATGAAAAAAGGGTAAGAGTGACATGAGAGAGAGAGAGAGAGAGAGTGTTACAAGGAGTTACAAGGAAGCTAAGTACTTCAAAAGACCATTCAATCCATTTCATTGGAAGTACTCATGTTATTATCTAAATTAAATATCTACAATCCTAATGATAAGGAATTGGATAGCAAAGATGAAGTCTCTCCCCACCCACCTCTCCCACCCAATGACGGGTTTGATAAAAGGAAAATATGTACCTGGAAGTGTTTGAACAAAAGACACATCCTGGAATTTTTATAGGAAAGCAGAAACAACTTAATATGTACATACTTAATTTATACATCAATTTTTAATTTTATATTTCGTCTGAGAACTGCCTTTGAGGGCAATATTTTACATCAAAATCTTAAACTAATAATAACCTATGAGAAAATTATTTGCATATTATACAGTGTCTTTTACACATCTATGCTTACAGCATGCTGTTTTTATCCTAATTTTAGCAACATATAATGTTTTGTGACTCGTTATTTCATCGATAAAATTATTTTGTCAAGCTTATTTTTAAAAGTTTCTAATGAATTGCTGGCCACTACTTCTTCAGGCAACTGATTCCAATAATTGACAATTTTATAGGAAAAAAAGTTTCCGCATATATTCGTTCTGAAACGCTTTGGGACGATTTTTAAACTGTTATTTCGTGTATTATTTGTGCAAAGTTGAAACAAAGTTGAAGAGTTAACATTATTGACTCCTTTTATTATTTTAAATACTTCTATCAGTTGACCTCTCAGACGTCTTTTCTCTAGGGTAAATAAGTTTAGCATATCTAGTCTTTTCTCATATTTATAATTTCGGAGTTCCGGTATCAATTTAGTGGCTCTAGCTTGCACTCTTTCCAATCTATCAATATCTTTTTGTAGGTATGGTGACCAGACCTGAGCACAGTATTCTAACTGTGGTCTTACTAATGCATTAAATATATTTAGAATTGTAGCTTTATTTTTAAAGCTAAATTGACGTTTAATATATCCGAGAAGCTTCATTGCTTTCTTTTTTACTTCGATACATTGTTGAGAAAATTTTAGATCATTAGATATGTGAACTCCTAGGTCTCTTTCACCATTGGTTATGCTAATATTTTGATCAAAAATTTTGTAATTCGCTTTGGGATTCTTATGGCCTACATGCATTACTTTACATTTTTCTAGATTTAGGGGCAGTTCCCATTTTTTCGACCATTTCTCTATTTTATCAATATCGTTTTGAAAATTAATAACATCATCCTCAGTTACTATTGCTTTTCCTAGCTTGCAATCTTCTGCGAATTTTGAAATTTTTGACAAGAGCTCATCGTCTAAATCATTGACATATATAATGAATAGCAAGGGACCTAAGACTGAACCTTGTGGTACTCCACTAGTTACCATTGTCCATTCTGACTGTTGGCCGTTAATAACTACTCTCTGCTTGCGATCAGTGAGCCAATTCTCGATCCATTTGGCTACATCTCCTTCTATTCCTAGGGCTCTTACTTTAGTCAACAATTTCTTATGGGGTACTTTATCGAAAGCTTTTTGGAAATCCAAATACAAAATGTCTGCTGATCTGGTATTATCATATTCTTCATTTACAAAGTGAAAGAAGTCTAATAAATTTGTAAGGCAAGACCTTTTTCTTCTAAATCCGTGCTGTGAATCCTTTAATAATTTATTCTTTTCTAAGTGTTCAACTATTTCAGCTGCAATACGGGTTTCAAGGAGTTTTCCAACTATTGAAGTCAAACTTATTGGGCGATAATTTCTAGCTAGTTCTTTGTGACCTTTTTTAAATATCGGTGTCACATTTGCTAGCTTCCAATCCGTAGGAACAATTCCACTCTCTAATGATCTATTAAAAATCTGTGTCAATTGTCCAGACACTTGGTCTTTAACTTCTTTCAAGACTCGTGGAAGTATATTATCTGGTCCAGGAGATTTAAATTTGTTCATTTTCTCAATATTTTTGTTTGTAATAATTTCGGTACATCTAATAGATTTGAGTGGTCTAATACCGGTATTATTGATAGTTGGCGTGGGTTTATTACTCGTATTCTCATTTACAAAAACGGATGCAAAGTATTCATTTAAAGTATTTGCTATGTCAAAATCGTTATATTGTAATATATCATTTTTGTCTTTTATTGGACCAATGCTATTTTTTATTGGTTTTCTACTATTTACTAATGCAAAAAACTCCTTCGGATTTTGTTTACATTTTAAAGCTACTCTTATTTCTTCGTTCCGTTTTGCTCTTTTGGTTTCACTTTTTACTTTTCTTCTTAGTTCAACATAATGTTTTTTATTATCAATATTCATATTGGAGAGAGAGAGAGAGAGAGAGAGAGAGAGAGAGAGAGAGAGAGAGAGAGAGAGAGAGAGAGAGAGAGAGAGAGAGAGAGTGTATGTGTGTGTGTGTGTACCGCCCGCTGTCCGTGACGATACATCCCCTCATCTCGAGTTGAACCTCAGAGTTAGAAGGTTTCGTCGGCTAGACTAATTGCCGTAAAATTTAACCACAGTCAATAGGAAAATTCGCGAAGCGCCATTTCCTCGGTGAAGTGCGCGACCCACTCATATCATCCCGTTTTCAAGAATACTTCGCTCCCTCGTTAAGATTACTTATTCCCGCATCCAAGAGCATCTCGCCCCGAGTTCAAGAATATCTCGCCTCACCTTTCAAGATTAATTCGCCCAGTATTAAAGATTATCTCACTCGTGTCAAAGGTAATCCAATGCCCCCCCCCTTCCCCCGTTGAGATTACTTCGCTTGGGCCACAAGATTATCTCCCACCGTAAGAATAGGAGCTCTGGTTTCACTCCCCTTTCACCAAGAGTAATGTCTACAAGGTAAAAGCATTTTCCCATTTTTATAATCCGTCCCGAAGATTATCCCCTTTTGTCATTATTTTCCTTTCTGAACGAGTCAAACATTTATGCCCTAATTGTCTCTTTAGTCATCGAGTAATTATTGCCTGAGAGCCCGACATTATTTCTCAACTTATCTCTATGTACGTATTTCCATATTTATCTTGTTTTTATTGTCATTAAATCTTTATTTGGGGTTTTAATCTTTCAATAACCTTGAATGAAACTTGACATTTAAAGAACTCCTCGGCCAACGAATACGCACCCTCATAGATTTAATCGCTTAAACTTCCCGAACCAAAGGAAGACTCAATGTCCCACCTCATTAGCTCGGCACAGCCGGTCATACGTCGGCGGCTGCCATGTAAGTGTAATTGCCTTCACAGCAGCTGTAAGGTATACACTTACGATGCCACGACAATATATATATATATATATATATATATATATATATATATATATATATATATATATAGAGAGAGAGAGAGAGAGAGAGAGAGAGAGAGGCTTTGGAACCTCTATAAACAACGCCAATCGACGCTCACTGGTTGCGAGAGACTAGGACTTGAGGGGTCTTAGGCGTTGGGGCACGATGAATGGGATGAGGGTAGTGCCCCGGTAACCCCTTTCCTGGCGCATAATTATTGACCATTCCCAGTGACCGTTGACGGGTGCCTCTGGTAGCATTGGTCCGTGGTGACGGCCCTTTGTTCCCATGTTGGTTGCCAGGCCAATAAAAAGCCTTGGGTCGAGTCTCTTGGTGTGGCGGGATATCCACTGAACGCTGCTCCGAGATCTTGGCCGTCGTGAAGGGAACTAGTAGGAGTTTAGTACGGGGTGTGCTCCGTTGTTCACCTGGTGAGAAATCGATGGCCCCTTCGGGGACCGTCAGTGCTGCTTGGTTGGGAGCCACGGCACGCCGAGGTTTGACGACTCGGTCGAACGAACAGCAGCACAAGGAGCGTGCCTTCTGAAAGATCCGAAACCTCTCTGATCGATAGGCGGGAGCGACTCACGCGGGGCGAACTCACCACCCCCTTTCTTTTTTATTGAGTGGTCACAAAGTATTCAGAGTTATAAAGTGTTCAGCATGACTGGAAAGAAAGGACCTGGTGCGTTAAAGTATACCTGCTCGACATGCCAAAAGGACAAGCGGTGCGTAGATTTTCCGGAGGGGTGTTTCTCAAAATGCCACCCTGGAAGTATCTGCACGGACTGCGTCCTTAGGGCAGAACTTCAGGAGCTTAAGGAACTTTTTAAATCTTCTGAGGAAAAAACACGACGGCTGGAAGAAAAGGTGAAAATCCTCGAGTCTGAGCATGTGACTCAAATCCGTCATCTCGAAGCCATCATTTCAGAGATTAAAGCCACCAATGGACAGCAACAGCAACAAGAAACTCCCAACGACGCGGATGGCTCCTCTGTTGGGCCCTCATGCACCGCGTCGATAGAGATAGGCCAACCATCCGACGTCCCAGAGCCAGCAGCTGCTGGGGTTACTCAGGGCGTCAAAAAGAAGAAAAGGAAGAGTAAGAAAGAAAAAACAGAAGAGAAAGTAGAAACGGAAGAAAAACGAAGAAGAAAAAGAAGAAAAAACCCAAAAAAGTGGGAAAGAAAGAGGAATCGAAAGAGCCCATACTGAAAGGGAAGCCTCTGTCCTCTGAACCCAAATGCGCGAGGGTCATCGTGATCGGTGACTCCCAAGCGCGGGATCTACAACCCTTGCTAGCGGCCCGCCTTCGCACCAGTGTGAAGGTAAGCTGCCTTCCAGGAAAGGGGAACGGAGAAATAAGGGTGGAGGCTGAGAAATCTCACATCTCTGAGAACTCAGTAGTTGCCCTCATGGCAAGTGGCAACGATCTCTACCTACGATGAGGCAATGTAGGCGCCAGCGGGAAGATCCTGACCACGGTTATAAGAGGAGTTGACGACTGTGGGCTAAAAACCCGCAGACGTGTCGTGGTCGGGATACTCCCAAGACGAGGTCCATCCCGCAATGCTCACGCGAGGAACGTCTCCATAAACCAACGCCTGGGAGATCTATGTACGGCGGAAGGAGTCTTTTTTGTAGACCCCTACCGCACCTTTTCCGGGAGAAATGACCTGTACAAAAGGGACGGAGTGCATCTTTCCTTTAAAGGGAAAGCTGCACTCTCAAACATGATCCAGGATGTTGTGGAGCGGACCCAAAGAAGTGTCAGACCCCGAGTAAAGGAGGACGTACGCCAGTACACCCGTGTTACTCCAGGAACGACCTTTTCTGAAGTCACAAAGAGTGGAGTGATCCCGCCACAGAGAAAGAAAGCGGGAAACGGAAGAGTGTAGGGAGTCCTACAGTCGGGGACTCCCTAAAAGTTCTTCTGTTTAATGCGAGGTCTATCAGAAACAAGTTTCTAGAACTTCGTGGCCTCGTAGCAACAGAAGAACCGGAGATGGTGGCCATAACGGAGTCGTGGATAAAAACCTCAAGCCAAGATTTTGAAGGTGAATTCACGATTACCGGTTACCAGCTCTTCTTGAAAGATAGGCCAGACAGAGAGGGTGGCGGTGTGATGTTGTATGTCAAGGATACTCTCAACTCGACGGATTGCAACATCGTATTCGACCATGAACTACTAGGTGTTGACCTAGAGATAGGTCCTGCCAAATACAGGACCCTGGTGCTTTATAGACCTCCTGCCCAACTCGTTGAAAAGGACAGAGATCTGTACCAGCTACTAGGAGAACTTGTGAAAGACAGTGTGTATTGTCATGGGTGATTTCAACACACAAGTTGACTGGGAAACCAGAGAACCCTGTGGCGAGAACGCACTACTCCTGGAGTTCACGAACAACGAGTTCCTCACTCAATGGGTGAGAGAGCCAACGAGAGGAGACAATATCCTCGACTTGGTTTTCACCTCTGAGGATGACATCGTTGAGGACCTCTCTGTTGGCGAAGAGGTCGGTGGCAGTCACCACCGACTAATTAGATTTGTAGTCAAAGTCCCCAAGGCAGAGCCTGCAACTAGTAAATCAAGGAAACTGGATTTGAGAAGAGCAGACTTTGCAGGTCTACGCGCGGGACTGACTGGCGCGAGGCTAGAGGAGTGCGATGCTGTTGAAGACTCTTGGAACAGTTTCAAAACCACATTCATGAGTCTTCAATCGCGTTTTATCCCTCTGAAATGCCCCCGTCGGTCTTCTGTTCAACCAAAGTGGTTTAATCGAGAAATCGGGCAACTGCTTAGGGAGAAGAGAAATCTGTACCGGCATTCGAAGATCTCGGGTGACTTTGACGAATACTGGAGGCTAGCCAGGAGAGTAAAGTCCAGTATAAGGGCGGCTAAGCGGTCTGAGGAACTCCGAGTGGCGAGACTCTGTAAAGAGAATCCCAAGGAGTTTTTTGGATATGTGAACAGCCGTAAACCAATCCGTCGAGGAATGAGGAGGGGACATTACAGCATTCAGATGCAGAAAATGCTAACCTCCTCAACGACTACTTCTCTTCAGTGTTTACTGAAGAGTGTGGTCCCATTCCCCAGCCGACGGATTCCTACTCGGGGGAAAAGCTGGAGGCAATGGACTTCACCGAAGGAGAAATAAAGAAAAAGATGGCTGACCTAAAGACGAATAAGTCCCCAGGACCGGACGGGTTTCTACCCAAGGTGTTGAAGGAAGTGTGCGATGAAGTATCACGACATCTGTGCGCTATCTTTAACATGTCAATCCGGACCACATGCGTTCCTAGAGACTGGCGTGAGGCGGAGGTGACTCCGATCCTCAAGAAAGGAGCCCCCAGCCATCCGTCAAACTACCGACCTATCAGTCTGACTTCGATAGTCGGTAAACTCATGGAAAGCATGATTGTGGAGAAAATAACGTCGTATTTAGAGTCAAACCTGCTACTGAGGAGTTCCCAGCACGGCTTCCGAAGGCAACGGTCATGCCTGACGAACCTTATGGAATTCTTCCACTTTGTGTTCAGTGAGCACGATCGGGACAAGGCGGTGGATGTGGTTTACTTAGACTTTCAGAAAGCCTTTGATAAGGTACCACACCACCGCCTTCTCCGGAAAGTGCGAGCGCTTGGCATAGACGGAAAAGTAGCCGGCTGGATCGAGAACTGGCTAAGTGGCAGACGGCAACGGGTGGTGGTGAATGGACAGGCTTCTGAGTGGGTGCCCGTTACTAGCGGAGTGCCTCAAGGTTCTGTCCTGGGACCACTACTATTCATCATCTACGTCAACGACATGGACGGTGACATGGTTGCGAAGATTTCCAAATTTGCCGACGATACCAAGCTTGGTATGAACGTTGCAAAGGATGGAAATACTGCCCGCCTGCAGGAAGATCTTGGGAAGATTGGGGAGTGGTCAGACACGTGGCAAATGCCTTTTAACGTGGGCAAATGCAAAGTGATGCATATCGGCCACAGAAACCCCCAATCTCAGTATATCATTAAGGACACTGCTATGGAATCCACCGACACTGAGAAGGACTTGGGTGTAACAATCACTAGTGACCTCAAGTTTTCGAAACAGTGCATTGAGGTGGAGAAAAAGGCCCAAAGGATGCTAGGCTATATTAAGCGCTAGTTTGGTTATCGGAATCAGGAGATTGTACTGTGCCTGTACAACTCACTTGTCCGACCGCACCTGGAGTATGCCGTACAATTTTGGAGTCCTTCATTGCGAAAGGACATCGCGAGATTGGAACGCGTACAAGCCAGTGCAACCAAGCTGATTCTCTCTATCCGACATAAAAGTTATGAGGATAGACTAAGGGAATTAGATCTGTTCTCGCTGGAAACCCGTAAACAGCGTGGTCAGCTCATCGAAGTTTTCAAAATAATTCGAGGGTTCGACAATGTTGACTACCGGGATATTTTCACACTGAGTGAGAACAGAACGCGCAATCACGGCTTCAAACTTGAACTGAAGCGTTACAACCGCTATCTGTGTGGAAATTTTTTCACTTAAAGTATCTGCGGTATGTGGAACGCACTTCCAGTGGAAGTTGTCAACAGTGAATCTGTTGACCAGTTCAAGTCAAGACTAGACAAAGTCTTGAAAAGTGGCCGTTTAGGGACGCAAAACAATTGAGCAGCCATGTGCCCGCTCGATTGCTAGCCTAAAGGTACCCTCTTTGAATGGACCGTAAGGTCTCCTAGGGTACTTACTTTCCTTGTTACTCCTTGTTACTCTCTCTCTCTCTCTCTCTCTCTCTCTCTCTTTCTCTCTCTCTCTCTCTCTCTCTCTCAGTTGCTCGTTAGCCTTTGTCTTGTTCGCAGGTGTTCAGTGTTGCGCGCTCGAATATAATTCTTAAAATTCTTTTTTGACATAATTTACTTATATTTAAAGCGATTTTTGCTTTTTTAAAATAGATTTGTTTCATTGTAACTACAATTAAATATTTTTTTGTGTGTGTGTGCGTGTATAGAAATAAATACATAATCGACACTATCCGGCCGGGTTTTTTGGGGGGTTTTTTTTGCCGTCATCGCCTAAGCTCATCTTCAATAGACACCCAACTGTAAGTAATTTCTGAGTGTTGATAAATTATTTTATTTATTAATATTGTCTTCGAGTTATCCCTTTTTTCGTTTAATTCTGTTCTTTCCTGTTGCTAACCGTCCTGTTACAGGCCGTTGACCAATCACAACAGAGCTTTTTTAATCCCTTAATCCGCCTCGTGTTTCTGCCAGCGCCATTTTGATTCATCTTTCTCTCTAAGCGAGTAATTTCCTAAAAATATTTCGTTCTAAAATCATAATTTATTTAGTATATATTTCCTATTTGTTAGTGATTTTTCAGGAATAAAGATAAGTTTTAGATACTTATTTTTCTATAATACAAGATATATCTCTTCGATTTAGTGAATTATAGATTTCCTTTCGGTTGATATTTAACGGTTGATAGGCATTGGTTCTTAGCACGTCCTTTTTAAAATCGACCAGTCTGTAATAATAAATCTATTTTGCAATTAAAATTTGTAAGTAAGTGTACATATCATATTGTTTAGCAATTTTTTTAATATAAAGTGAAGTTCTAAATACCAATTTTCCCTACCGTAGGATCAAGTGTTTAATTAACGTATATTGAATCAAGCTCTCAACGGTGTGGTCAAGTATAAGTGTACATAAGTGAAAGTGAAGTAAAGTGAGGTTATTATAAAAAAGAAGGATGCCCGGAGCCCTCAAATTATAGCATTGTTGCTTTAAATGCAAGAATACACGTTGGATCATCGATTTTCAAGAACAATACTTTGAGAATATCACGTAGAGAAGTGTATGCGAATTCTGAAAAATAAAAGAAAAATTTGATATCGAAAAGGCAAAATGGATGTCTGTAATAAGCTCTATGGAAAACCGCATCAATGCCCTCGAATTAAAGAACTGCGCTTGTCAAACAGAAGATGAAACCAGAATAGCTCGAGTAGATACTAAAATCGTGAAACTGGAACAAGAAGTCGCAATTCTCACTAACAAAATTGATACATCAAACATAAAAGACGAGGACAATTTCATCCAAGTCAGAAATAAGCACCCATTCAAACCAATCATTCAGAAAAAAGCAACAATCTCAACCAAAAATAGATATGATATATTGTCCTACGAAGAAGAGGAAGAAACGTATTTAGCTGGTGACTCAATAATTCGGAATCAAATCGATCACTTTGGAAGTTGGAACATCAAAAAGCGCAAATTCCGATGCTATCCAGAAATAAAGATTGAGCAATTTACAGAACAATTAAACAACTTTGAGATGAAAAGCAAAGAGAGTCAAATCAAAGCGAATGTTGGAAGCAACGATGTGTTCAACGGAAAAAAACTATCAAGGTTTGGAAAGCATAATGAATGACTACAAGAAAATGATAAAAACAATCAAGACCAAAACGGATAATGCAATTGTTGTTGGGGTGCTACCAAGAATTTACGAGAGATACGAAAATCTAAGTCGAGCAATTGGGATAAATCATCGTCTAGAAGATCTTTGCAAGAAGGAGAATGTTAAATTTATTGACCCCTGGCTACTTTTCATCCACAACAAAGACTTATTTTCTCAGGATGGCATCCATCTCTCCACAAAAGGTAAAATGAAATATGGAGAATTGCTACAAACTAACCTACGAAATTTAATGAAAAATAAAGCACCAAGTCAAGAACCACAGGAAAACGATCGAAGCCCCAATTCAGAAGAAATCAGTTAAACACATTAAAAACTCTATTCTTTAACTCAAGATCAATTAGAAACAAATTTACGGAGTTTAGAGCGCTGGTATTGACCAAAAAGTACGACATCATAGGAATAACTGAGACATGGATACATACAGAGTCACGTGATAATATTTCAGAATTCCAGTTAAAAGGATACAAGTTATTTCATAAAGATAGATTACAGAGAGAAGGTGGAGGTGTTCTTTTACATGTACGCGAAGATTTGCACCCTGTAGAATGTAACACTGACTCTGTTTTTGAAATGGTAATGGTTAAAATAAACCAAAAAAAGAACCTATATGTTATTTTAGTTTATAGGAGTCCACATCAGCTCCGGGAGACAGATGACCAATTTTATGAATACTTAACGAACATTTGTAAAGACAAGTTATCAGTGATCATTGGAGATTTTAATTGTGTTAAAATAAACTGGCCTAACAAAACTGCAGACTCAGAAGGACAAAGATTGATTAATTTTATTGAGGATAATTTCCTGACTCAGTGGGTGAAAGAACCAACAAGAGATGAAAACATATTGGATTTAGTGTTAACATCAGACGATGAATTGATTTCAAATTTAAATGTTGGAGACAGAATAGGAAATAGTGATCATAACGCAGTAGATTTTGAAATTAATATACCACGTGTCCTGCAAAATGACACCACCACTAAACTTAATTTCAAAAGGGCAAATTATGCTGAACTAAGAAAGAGTTTGAGCACTTTTAGGACAAATAATGAAGAAATAAACGTAGCATGGCATGAATTTAAAAACAATCTTCTCAACAAACAGTTTCAATTCATACCACTGGCTGTTATTAAAGATAAAAATGTTAATAAACCGAAATGGCTATCTCAAGAAATTATGAAACTCATTAGAAACAGAGATAAAACATATAAAAGGCTAAAATACAACCCTAACATAGAAAACAGGAATCATTATTTGGAATTGAGAAGAAAAGTTAAAGCCGAGATTACAA
>CAXAKS010000315.1:172500-193293 GCA_963969495.1 Ceratothoa steindachneri | reverse complement strand
TCTCTCTCTCTCTTTCTCTCTCTCTCTCTCTCTCTCTCTCTCTCTCTCTCTCTCTCTCTCTCTCTCTCTCTCTCTCTCTCTCTCTCTCTCATAAAGAAAGTAGAGGGAGAGGTGACGCCCCCTTGTCGCGGGAAGAGAGCTTGTGTGTACCTTTGACTTTTCGAGCTATGTCGGCGGGGGTACCTATTCTGGGTACCCCTGGTAGGGCTTCCCTTGTCGATTTGGTCGAAAACGAGATTCCAGACTAAGTGCGTCACTCCTTCCTTTTTCTACTCTATCATTTTCCCTTTTTACTTTCATCCTATCTCTCCCACTTATACAAAAAGAAAAAAAAACAAAAAAAAAGCCCACTCCTATCATGTCACTCTTTCTCTTTTTTCCCTATATCTATATATAAGGACCTGGCAGCTACCTCACGCGTCAGAAGAGAGGCTTTGGAACCTCTATAAACAACGCCAATCGACGCTCACTGGTTGCGAGAGACTAGGACTAGAGGTGTCCTAGGCGTTGGGGCACGATGAATGGGATGAGGGTAGTGCCCCGTTAACCCCTTCCCTGGCGCGTAATTATTGACCGTTCCCAGTGCCCGTTGACGGGTGCCTCTGGTAGCATCGGTCCGAGGTGACGGCCCTTTGTTCCCAGGTTGGTTGCCAGGCCAATAAAAAGCCTTGGGTCGAGTCTCTTGGTGGGGCGGGATATCCATTGAACGCTGCTCCGAGATCCTGGCCGTTGTGAAGGGAACTAGTAGGAGTTTAGTAAGGGGCGTGCTTCGTTGTTGTTCACCTGGTGACAAATCGATGGCCCCTTCGGGGACCGTCTGTGCTGCTTGGTTGGGAGCCACGGCACGCCGAGGCTTGACGACTCGGTCGGACGAACAGCAGCACATGGAGCGTGCCTTCTGAAAGATCCGAAACGTCTCCGATCGATAGGCGGGAGCGACTCGCGCGGGGAGAACTCACCAACCCCCTTTTTTCTATTGATTGGTCACAAAGTTTTGAAAGAGAGAAAGTGTTTAAAATGACAGGGAAAAAAGGTCCAGCTGCACTTAAATATACATGTGCGATATGCCAGAAGGATAAGTGGTGCGTGGACTTCCCGGAAGGATGTTTTTCGAAATGCCACCCGGGAAGTATATGCACTGATTGCATCCTTAAAGGAGAGATCCGAGAGGCAGTGGCATGCTGCAATGAACTCAAGGATCTCTTCACAGCCTCTGAAGAAAAATCTAGGGCGCTGGAAAATAAACTGCAGACCCTAGAAACGCAGCACGCGCTTCAGATTCGGCGTCTCGAGGAAAAGATCCTAGAGCTAGCCTCTAAACTAGAGGCCCAGTCGGCTCAAGCTCGAGACGAAAGTCCCACTGACTTGGGTGGTTCCGCCCATGTGACTCCAGCCCAAGGAGGTGAAACTGCATTGGTAGTCCCACTTCTGCCATGCGGAGCCAATGAGAAGAAGAAAATGAAAAAGAAGAAAAAGGACCATAATGCAGCTCACCCCAGTGTAGAGGATTCGAGCGCTACTGGTGCGCATGGGAAAGTGGAAAGAGAAGGAGAGAAAAGAGAAACGGAAGAAGAGAAAAGAGAAACGGAAGAAGAGAAAACAAATGAAGAGAAGAAAAATAAGATGAGGAAGAAAAAAAAGAAAAATGCAGAGATACAAGAGGAAAGCGGCAAGTCGCTTCCGAGAGGAAAGAATAAGTCGCCTGCTGACAAATGTGCAAGAGTCACCCTTATTGGTGATTCTCAAGCACGGGGCTTGCAGTCCCTGCTAGCGGCCCGCCTTCGCACTAGTGTGAAGGTAAGCTGCCTGCCAGGATGTGGTAACCACCACATCAGAGTAGAGGCTGAGAAATCACAGATTTCTGAGAGCTCAGTCGTTGCTCTGATGGTCAGTGGAAACGACCTGTACCTGAGAGGAGGTAGGGTAGGCCCTACAGATAAAATCCTCCACACGGTCATGGGTGCCGTGGACGACTGTGGGCTGAAAACCCGCAAGCGTGTGGTAGTCGGGATGCTCCCGAGGAGAGGTCCAACACGGACCGCTCACTCGATGAATGTGTCTCTAAACCGGCGCCTGGCAGATTTGTGTACGGCAGAGGGGGTCTTTTTTGTGGACCCGTACCGCACCTTTTATGGTAGAAATGATCTCTACCAAAGGGATGGGGTACATCTTTCCTTTAAAGGAAAGGCCTTTCTGTCGAACATGATCCAGAATGTCGTAGAGAGAACCGAAAGGAGTATCCGGCCCAGAGTGAGGGCGGACGTACGCCAGTACGCCCGTGTCACTCCAGGAACGACCTTCTCAGAGGTCGCAAAAAGGGGTGCCTCGCCAACAAAGAAGCCGGGAAACGGAAGAGCATAGGGAGTCCTACAGTCGGGGACTCCCTGAAAGTTCTTCTGTTCAATGCGAGGTCAATCAGGAACAAGTTTCCTGAGCTCCGTGGCCTCGTAGCGACGGAAGAACCCGAAATGGTAGCCATAACAGAATCGTGGATAAAAACGTCAAACCGAGACTTTGAAGGCGAATTCACGGTTCCTGGCTACCAACTCTTCCACAAAGATAGGCCAGACAGAGAGGGTGGCGGTGTAATGTTGTATGTCAAGGATACAATCAAATCTACGAACTCCAACATTATATCCGATCACGAGCTCCTAGGCGTTGACCTAGAGATAGGTCCTGTCAGATACAGGACCCTGGTGCTTTACAGACCCCCTTCCCAACCCGTTGAGAAGGACAGGGAACTGTACCAGCTGCTGGGTGAGCTTGTTCAAGGCAGAGTGTGCATCGTTATGGGCGACTTCAACAGACAAGTTGACTGGGAAACCAGAGCAGCCTGTGGCGATAGCGCGCTACTCCTGGAGTTCGCCAACAACGAGTTCCTCACTCAATGGGTCAGAGAACCGACGAGAGGAGACAATATCCTCGACTTGGTCTTCACCTCTGAGGATGATATCGTTGAGGATGTCTCTGTAGGCGAAGAGCTCGGTGGCAGTGATCACCAGCTAGTTAGATTTAGCGTCAAGATCCCGAAGGTAAGGTCTGTTGCCAGTCAATCAAGGAAACTTGACTTGAGAAGAGCAGACTTTGCACGCCTTCGTGCTGGGCTGACTGATGTAAGGCTAGCGGTATGCGAAGAGGTTGAGGATTCGTGGAACAATTTCAAAAATAAATTCATGAGTCTTCAATCAAGTTGCATCCCTCTAAAATGCCTCCGTTGGTCTTCTGTTCAACCAAAGTGGTTTAATCGAGAAATCGGCCAACTGCTTAGGGAGAAGAGAAATGCGTACCGGCGATCGAAGATCTCGGGTGCCTTTGACGAGTACCGGAGGCTAGCCAGGAGAGTGAAGTCCAGCATAAGGGCGGCTAAGCGTACTGAGGAACTCCGAGTGGCGAGACTCTGCAAGGAGAATCCCAAGGAGTTCTTCGGCTATGTAAATAGCCGTAAACCAATCCATCGTAGGATTGGGCCCCTAGTGGACGAGGAGGGTGCATTAACTCAGTCAGATGCAGAGAATGCTAACCTTCTCAATGACTACTTCTCCTCAGTGTTTACTAAAGAGTGTGGTCCCATCCCCCAGCCCACGGATTCCTACTCGGGGAAAAAGCTGGAGGCAATGGACTTCACCGAAGGAGAAATAAAGAAAAAGATCGCTGACCTAAAGACGAATAAGTCCCCTGGACCGGACGGGTTTCTACCCAAGGTGTTGAAGGAAGTGTGCGATGAAGTATCACGACATCTGTGCGCTATCTTTAACATGTCAATCCGGACCGGATGCGTTCCTAGAGACTGGCGTGAGGCGGAGGTGACTCCGATCTTCAAGAAAGGATCCTCCAGCCATCCGTCAAACTACCGACCTATCAGTCTGACTTCGATAGTCGGTAAACTCATGGAAAGCATGATGGTGGAGAAAATAACGTCGTATTTAGAGTCAAACCTGCTACTGAGGAGTTCCCAGCACGGCTTCCGAAGGCAACGGTCATGCCTGACGAACCTTGTGGAATTCTTCCACTTCGTGTTCAGTGAGCACGATCGGGACAAGGCGGTGGATGTGGTGTACCTAGACTTTCAGAAAGCCTTTGATAAGGTACCACACCGCCGCCTTCTCCGGAAAGTGCGAGCGCTTGGCATAGACGGAAAGGTAGCCGGCTGGATCGAGAACTGGCTAAGTGGCAGACGGCAACGGGTGGTGGTAAATGGACAGTCTTCTGAGTGGGTGCCCGTTACTAGCGGGGTGCCTCAAGGTTCTGTCCTGGGACCACTACTATTTATCATCTACGTCAACGACATGGACGGTGACATGGTTGCGAAGATTTCCAAATTTGCCGACGATACCAAGCTTGGTATGAACGTTGCAAAGGATGGAAATACTGCCCGCCTGCAGGAAGATCTTGGGAAGATTGGGGAGTGGTCGGACACGTGGCAAATGCCTTTTAACGTGGGCAAATGCAAAGTGATGCATATCGGCCACAGAAACCCCCAATCTCAGTATATCCTTAAGGGCACTGCTCTTGAATCGAGTGACACTGAGAAGGACTTGGGTGTAACAATCACTAGTGACCTCAAGTTCTCGAAACAGTGCATTGAGGCGGAGAAAAAGGCCCAAAGGATGCTAGGCTATATTAAGCGCCAGTTTGGTTATCGGAACCAGGAGATTGTACTGTGCCTGTACAACTCACTTGTCCGACCGCACCTGGAGTATGCCGTACAATTTTGGAGTCCTTCATTGCGAAAGGACATCGCGAGATTGGAACGCGTACAAGCCAGGGCAACCAAGCTGATTCCCTCTATCCGACATAAAAGTTATGAGGATAGACTAAGGGAGTTAGATCTGTTCTCACTGGAAACCCGTAGACTGCGTGGTCAGCTCATCGAAGTCTTCAAAATACTTCGAGGGTTCGACAATGTTGACTACCGGGATATTTTCACACTGAGTGAGAACAGAACGCGCAATCACGGCTTCAAACTTGAACTGAAGCGTTACAACCGCAATCTGTGTGGAAACTTTTTCACCTACAGTATCTGCGGTAAGTGGAACGCACTTCCAGTGGAAGTTGTCAACAGTGAATCTGTTGACCAGTTCAAGTCAAGACTAGACAAAGTCTTGAAAAGTGGCCGTTTATGGACGCAAAACAATTGAGCAGCCATGTGCCCGCTCAATTGCTAGTCCAAAGGTACCCTCTTTGAATGGACCGTAAGGTCTCCTAGGGTACTTACTTTCCTTGTTACTCCTTGTTACTCTCTCTCTCTCTCTCTCTCTCTCTCTCTCTCTCTCTCTCTCTCTCTCTCTCTCTCTCTCTCTCTCTCTCTCTCTCTCTCTCTCTCTCTCTCTCTCTCTCTCTCTCTCTCTCTCTCTCTCTCTCTCTCTCTCAACACAGCCACCTTGTCGTCGGTGAGAGAGCTTGCGTGATCTGCCTGAGTTAAGCTAGCTAAGCTGGGGGACTTTTAGTCCGGTAGGGTCACCCATGCCAGTAAGGTAGCTGTAGTAGGATCCAGACTAAGGGTTGTCAAACTTCTCTACCACTTCTTTGATGCATCTCCTTGCATCCCCCTACCAACCCATTCGATTCTGTTAGTACTAAGTTTCACCAACTCTCTTCAACTGTCAAAAAATCAAAACAAAAACCCAATAACAAAAAAAAAAACCTTCATCTCTATTACACATAAGTTGTTTATTAATAAGGGCCTCACCAGCTCCCTTATGCCGCGTGAGAAGAGAGGCTTTGGAACCTCTTTAAATAACGCCTTGGAGCACTCATAGGTTACAAGAGACTGAGATTGAAGGGATCTTAGGCGTTTGGGGTACGATTAATGGAGAAATGCTAGGTACCCCTTAAAAGCTTTCTCCTAACGTGTAATTGCCTGACCAGCTCCCTGTGACCGCTACTTGGTGAATAAAGGCTCAACTGATCTTTGGAGAGAGAGCTTTTGTGCCTTGCTGGTTGCCAGATCAGCTAAAGATCTCGGATGAAGTCGTGGGCACTTAGCTTTACTATTTGCCTCAAGTCTGGCCGTTTTTAGTTGATTAGTAGGGCTTAGTAGGAAGACAGTTACACCTCAAGCACCCCTGTCGAAAAATCAGAGAACCAGTTCACTGGGGCTTTCGTGCTGCTCAGTTGGGAGCTGCGGCACGATTGGGGACGTCCGGCCCAGGGGAGACCTTAGGGTTGGTGTGCTTGATCAAAGGGTTTCTGTTCGCCGAACGACCGAAAACCTCCTGGAAATAGGCGGATGAGATTAGTGCGAGAGAAAATCACAACCAAAAACCCCTTTTTTAATGCGTATGGTCCGAGATTTTTGTAAGATGGCGAAGAAGAATGGTCCTCCGTTTCGAAAGCTAACCTGCAAAATATGCAAAGTCTATAGATGGAGTGAAGACTTCGGAGGAAGGAGTTGCAAGGAACTCACAGATGGCGTCAGTGTCTGTGACTTCTGCGAACTCGAGAAGCGCCTGGGCGAGAGCATCGCTCAACTGAGAGAGGAGAACTCCCTCCTTAAAAGGGAAGTTCAACTCTTAAAATCAGAGAGATGCAGATGCTCAGGCGAGAAGGCTCCGGACGTCCAACAGCCGATTTCTTCTGCTGAAGGGCTTCCTCAACGAGCCAAAAAGAAGAAAAGAAAGAAGAAAGAAGAGAAAGTAGAAATAGAAGAAGAGAAAGTAGAAAGAGAAGAAGAGAAAGTAAAAGGAGAAGAAGAGAAAGTAGAAAGAGAAGAAAAGAAACTGGAAACAGAAGAAGAGAAAGTAGAAGCAGAAGAAGAGAAACGGGAAACAAACGAAGAGATAGCAAAGGAAGTCAAGAAGAAGAATAAGAGGAAGAATAAGAAGAAGAAGAAAAAAAAATTAGAGATACAAGAGGAAAGCGGCAAGTCGCCTCCGAAAGGAAAGACTAAGTCGTCCGCAGTCAAATGTGCAAGAGTCACCCTTATTGGTGATTCTCAAGCACGGGGTCTGAAGCCCCTGCTAGCGGCCCGCCTTCGCACAAGCGTTAAGGTGAGCTGCATCCCAGGTTGTGGGAATATGCAGGTAAGAGCTGAGGCCGAGAAGTCTCAGATTTCAGAGACTTCAGTCGTTGCCCTTATGGTAAGTGGCAATGACCTCTACCTCAGAGGAGGTAGGGTAGGCCCTACAGGTGAAATTATGAGGACAGTTATGGGCGCTGTCGACGACTGTGGACTGAAAACCCGCAGACGCGTCGTGGTGGGGATGCTCCCGAGGTGGGGTCCAAGCCGGACCGCCCACTTGAGGAACATGTCGCTAAACAGGCGCCTTGCAGACCTCTGTACGGCTGAGGGTGTCTTTTTTGTGGACCCGTACGCCGTGTTCTATGGTAGAAAAGACCTCTACCAAAGGGACGGGGTGCACCTCTCCTTTAAGGGCAAGGCGTTCCTAGCCAACCTCATCCAGGATGTCGTGGAGCGCACCCAAAGGAGTGTCCGGCCCATTGGGAAGGCGGACGTACGCCAGTACGCCCGAGTCACTCCCCAAACAACCTTCTCGGAGGTTGTTAAAAATGGTGCCACCAAGACAAACAAGAAGCCGGGAAACGGAAGAGTATAGGGGGTCCTACATTTGGGGACTCCCTGAAGGTTCTTCTGTTCAATGCGAGGTCAATCAGGAACAAGTTTCCTGAGCTCCGTGGCCTCGTAGCGACGGAAGAACCCGAAATGGTAGCCATAACAGAATCGTGGATAAAAACGTCAAACCGAGACTTTGAAGGCGAATTCACGGTTCCTGGCTACCAACTCTTCCACAAAGATAGGCCAGACAGAGAGGGTGGCGGTGTAATGTTGTATGTCAAGGATACAATCAAATCTACGAACTCCAACGTTATATCCGACCACGAGCTCCTAGGCGTTGACCTAGAGATCGGTCCTGCCAAATACAGGACCCTGGTGCTTTACAGACCCCCTTCCCAACCTGTTGAGAAGGACAGGGAACTGTACCAGCTGCTGGGTGAGCTGGTTCAAGGCAGAGTGTGCATCGTTATGGGCGATTTCAACAGCCAAGTTGACTGGGAAACCAGAGCAGCCTGTGGCGAGAGCGCGCTACTCCTGGAGTTCGCCAACAACGAGTTCCTCACTCAATGGGTCAGAGAACCGACGAGAGGAGACAATATCCTCGACTTGGTCTTCACCTCTGAGGATGATATCGTTGAGGATATCTCTGTAGGCGAAGAGCTCGGTGGCAGTGATCACCAGCTAGTTAGATTTAGCGTCAAGATCCCGAAGGTAAGGTCTGTTGCCAGTCAATTAAAGAAACTTGACTTGAGAAGAGCAGACTTTGCAAGCCTTCGAGCTGGACTGACTGACGTGAGGCTAGAAGTGTGCGATGCCGTTGAAGACTCGTGGAATAGATTCAAAACCACATTCATGAGTCTTCAATCGCGTTTCATCCCTCTGAAATGCCCCCGTCTGTCTTCTGTTCAACCTAAGTGGTTTAATCGAGAAATCGGCCAACTGCTTAGGGAGAAGAGAAATGTGTACCGGCAATCGAAGATCTCGGGTGACTTTGACGAATACCGGAGGCTAGCCAGGAGAGTGAAGTCCAGCATAAGGGCGGCTAAGCGGTCTGAGGAACTCCGAGTGGCGAGACTCTGTAAAGAGAATCCCAAGGAGTTTTTTGGATATGTGAACAGCCGTAAACCAATCCGTCGAACGATTGGCCCTTTGAGGAATGAGGAGGGGACATTAAAGCATTCAGATGCAGAAAATGCTAACCTCCTCAACGACTACTTCTCTTCAGTGTTTACTGAAGAGTGTGGTCCCATTCCCCAGCCGACGGATTCCTACTCGGGGGAAAAGCTGGAGGCAATGGACTTCACCGAAGGAGAAATAAAGAAAAAGATCGCTGACCTAAAGACGAATAAGTCCCCTGGACCGGACGGGTTTCTACCTAAAGTGTTGAAGGAAGTGTGCGATGAAGTATCACGACATCTGTGCGCTATCTTTAACATGTCAATCCGGACCGGATGCGTTCCTAGAGACTGGCGTGAGGCGGAGGTGACTCCTATCTTCAAGAAAGGAGACCGTAACCAACCGTCGAACTACCGACCTATCAGTCTCACTTCGATAGTCGGTAAACTCATGGAAAGCATCATGGTGGACAAAGTGACGTCGTATTTAGAGTCAAACCTGCTACTGAGGAGTTCCCAGCACGGCTTCCGAAGGCAACGGTCATGCCTGACGAACCTTGTGGAATTCTTCCACTTCGTTTTCAGTGAGCACGATCGGGACAAGGCGGTGGATGTGGTGTACCTAGACTTTCAGAAAGCCTTTGATAAGGTACCACACCGCCGCTTTCTCCGGAAAGTGCGAGCGCTTGGCATAGACGGAAAGGTAGCCGGCTGGATCGAGAACTGGCTAAGTGGCAGACGGCAACGGGTGGTGGTAAATGGACAGTCTTCTGAGTGGGTGCCCGTTACTAGCGGGGTGCCTCAAGGTTCTGTCCTGGGACCACTACTATTCATCATCTACGTCAACGACATGGACGGTGACATGGTTGCCAAGATTTCCAAATTTGCCGACGATACCAAGCTTGGTATGAACGTTGCAAAGGATGGAAATACTGCCCGCCTGCAGGAAGATCTTGGGAAGATTGGGGAGTGGTCGGACACGTGGCAAATGCCTTTTAACGTGGGCAAATGCAAAGTGATGCATATCGGCCACAGAAACCCCCAATCTCAGTATATCCTTAAGGGCACTGCTATTGAATCCACCGACACTGAGAAGGACTTGGGTGTAACAATCACTAGTGACCTCAAGTTCTCGAAACAGTGCATTGAGGCGGAGAAAAAGGCCCAAAGGATGCTAGGCTATATTAAGCGCCAGTTTGGTTATCGGAACCAGGAGATTGTACTGTGCCTGTACAACTCACTTGTCCGACCGCACCTGGAGTATGCCGTACAATTTTGGAGTCCTTCATTGCGAAAGGACATCGCGAGATTGGAACGCGTACAAGCCAGGGCAACCAAGCTGATTCCCTCTATCCGACATAAAAGTTATGAGGATAGACTAAGGGAGTTAGATCTGTTCTCACTGGAAACCCGTAGACTGCGTGGTCAGCTCATCGAAGTCTTCAAAATACTTCGAGGGTTCGACAATGTTGACTACCGGGATATTTTCACACTGAGTGAGAACAGAACGCGCAATCACGGCTTCAAACTTGAACTGAAGCGTTACAACCGCAATCTGTGTGGAAACTTTTTCACCTACAGTATCTGCGGTAAGTGGAACGCACTTCCAGTGGAAGTTGTCAACAGTGAATCTGTTGACCAGTTCAAGTCAAGACTAGACAAAGTCTTGAAAAGTGGCCGTTTAGGGACGCAAAACAATTGAGCAGCCATGTGCCCGCTCGATTGCTAGCCTAAAGGTACCCTCTTTGAATGGACCGTAAGGTCTCCTAGGGTACTTACTTTCCTTGTTACTCCTTGTTACTCTCTCTCTCTCTCTCTCTCTCTCTCTCTCTCTCTCTCTCTCTATATATATATATATATATATATATATATATATATATATATATATATATATATATATATATATATATATATATATATATATATCTTTGACAGTATGTGAATTTGCATTTCTAACATTATTGTAAACTTTTGCTCTACTTTCACAACTTAATGCGGAAAAATTTCGAATTATGATGTTTGACGAAAAACAGATTACAGATTGGCCGCCATCTTGGGAGAGACATTGTGAGTTGGAATCACCTTTATTGTAGGTATAATAAATCATTTTGAATGGAATTTTTCTGAATTATAATATGGGACATAATTTCTTATTAATCAATTTTAAAGTAAATATGATTGATTTAAATAGCATCCGGGGGGCGAGGTTTATATCTGAAGTCGAGCAACGCGGTAGAAAAACTAGAGGCCTAATAAATCTGGCAATTAATTGCCTTTAAATTCAAATCTAATGATAGGCTTTCAAATTAGTAATACTACAAGTTTATTTAAAAATAGCCAGGGGTGAAACTCCCACAAATAAGTTGGGGTCTGGGGGTGAAGCCCCTATTTTGAAATTCTTAAAACTGATAGCTAATATGATGCGATTGCAATAGCCTATCAAAAAAAACAACAAAAGTACTTTTTTTAAATCTGCCCAAGAAAACCACATTTAAAAACATTTTTTCAAGCACATTTATATATGAATTATCCCAAAATTCGAGGGCGGGCATTTTCCGAAACTTGACCGTATATATATATATATATATATATATATATATATATATATATATATATATATATATATATATATATATTTATATTTATATATAGTTTGTGTGTGTGTGTATAGGTGTGGAAAACTCACACAGTATCGCGTGAGTAAGCAATAAATGCAACAAGGCCCACAAGGAAAATAAAATGAAGACTCCAAGTACTTTCGAACTTTATTTAAAGTTCGATATGGTAGGATAAATCTAAAATATAACTTTACAGCCAAAATGGTGTCCACCATTCCAACCGTGAAACACGGAGGAGGTATTCTATCAGTGATGTTAAAATGGATAGTGGCACGTATAGAAAGATACTGGAGGAAGAACTGCTCCTAAGTGCGAAAAGATTTCTGCGGTCGACATCACTGGAGTTTTCAGCAGGACAACCATAAGGTTATTGTAAAATTATCAAAAAATTCGAAGGACGCAGATCCGCGTGGACATTCATTCGCATTCTCGTTTTCTGTTAAAGTAAACGGTAGTTTCTTGCTATTTAGCTTTTTGGACAATTGGATGGTTGCAAAAGTTTACAACACACCATGAAAAACAGACGTTTATGTATTTGTAAGCACGATAGGTAAATGAAACTTTTATTACTGACAGGATCTGTATTCAAACAATAAATTAAATCATCAGGACCATACAAAAACATCAATATAGTTTTTTGTCGAAGAAATCCAATTAATTAGTAACGCAAAAGTTTACAACACATTTATCAAATCGTTTCTTAATATTTAGTAGCATAACCACTGTTGCTAATAACAGCTTGCAGCCGCCTAGAGTACTCTCCTAAATACTTCTTACAAGTGTTTATGTTAATATTACTCCATTCCTCAATGCATATTTTCTTCAGTTCAGAAATGTTTGTTGGTTCTCTTTTTTGGATTCAGAGCTTCACTTCCTTCCATAGATTTTCGATAGGGTTCAGATCTGGAGATTGACTAGGCCATTTTCGAACATTTACACCATTTGATCTAAACCAATTTTGTGTCAGTTTTTCTGTATGCTTTGGATCATTGTCTTGTTGAAAGATCCAATCCTGTTTCAATTTAAGAGAATGCACACTTGGACGTAAATTTTTCTTCAAGATTCTTTTATAATGTTCTCCATTCATCCTTCCTTCTATGGTTTCGATATTTCCAACACCTGCGGCACTAAAACAACCCCAGATGCTGATTGAACCACCTCCATATTTTACTGTTGGGGTAGTGTTCTTCGGTACGTATTCGGTACCTTTCTTTCACCATACCCTCGAAGCTCCATTACGGCCGAACAGTTGTATCTTTGCCTATCCGACCAAAGTACGTTGTCCCAAAACAAACTCTTTTGCAAAATTCAAACGATCACGAACCTGTTTTCTTGTCAGCAGTGGGGGTTTCCTTGGAGACCGTGAGTAGATGCCCATGCTACGAAGCGATCTACTAATTGTGTCTTTACTCACTGCAATTCCACTCACTTCTAAGTCACGCTGAAGTTCTTTAAGAGTAACCTTGGGTGTTTTACTGACCTTTCTTACTAATAATCTCCCTGCACGTTCGGTTATCTTGCGAGGACGGCCAGAACTAATCATAGGAAGAGTAGAATTTTGAGACTTCAAATGACGTATTATCGTTCCAACTGAACTCAATGGAACTACTAACTGACGTTTCGAAGATCTTGATCGATTCGTTTCTGTTTCCTCATCGTGCGAATGTTTACAGGACGCTGTCTGATAAAGAATGACGCGATAGCTTATACCAGTCCCTAAGTTATGTACGTAGATTAATGTAGAACGTTCTAGAAATTGTAAGAAGTTTCTCCTCGAACATTTATGAGTAAGTGATAAAAATCGATGTGTTGTGAACTTTTGCGTTACTAATTAATTGTCTTTCTTCAACAAAAAACTATATTGATGTTTTTGTATGGTCCTGATGATTTAATTTATTGTTTGAATACATATCCTGTCAGTAATAAAAGTTTCATTTACCTATCGTGCTTACAAATACATAAACGTTTGTTTTCATGGTGTGTTGTAAACTTTTATGGGGCACTGTATATATAATTGTATTTCAGCCTTGGAAGATGGATGGGTTAGTGAGGAATTGCCGTTTATGGGCAGAGTTCTCGCCATTGTCGGCGCGTTTATTATTTGTGTGTGGGTTGCGGAAGGCGAGCGCGAATTTCTCCCTCGTATCTCCTAGTCCCGCTACTGAGCCATTCGCTTAATAGAAATGGAGGCTTTCCAATTGTATTCACAGGACCGCAGTCCCCCGGGATTTGTTGCAGTCACAGAGCAGTCTTTTTGTCAGTGTAGGATGCAATAATTCCCGAGGAAAAATAAGGGGGACTCGTTTCCTTTTTAAAAAATTAATCTGAAATGTTTGTAGATTCATTCTCGCATTCGGGAACTGCGGAAAATTGATGAAGCAAGAATTGACTTGGATGCTGGGCCCGTGTGGGGCAAGGTTTGCAAATGATGTGGCAGTCTTTAGTTGTAGCTTGGATGACAGCGTGTGGCTATTTGCGTCAGACGAGGACGCGACACTCTATGTAGATAGTTGCTCTGACAAGAGGAAAGTGGGAATTGGGGAAAATGGCACTAAACAGTGAGAGAGAAGCCCTTCGTTGTAAATTCCTCTTGGATGTCTATGAGCTTTGGGAATCACCCTCGTGGTTTTTATTAAAAGAAGACTCGTTCAAACATACTGGGTTAAGCCAACCTGGGAGCGTTCATTTAGTGGAGTGAGGGACATGAAAGACAGACGTCAAAAATTACAAAGAACAGAAACGGTGCCAAAAGTTACTGATGCAAAGCCTGAATTTTTTTTTTTATTAAGTATCGAACAGTGAAAACCAATGAGAGAATGTTCGCCCTTCGTAAAGCTATAGTGAATTTAGGGGAAAGTACAGACGAGTGTCAGCCACAGTGGGTTTGCGTACATATCGAGTGGAGATAGGATTCATACTATTATTGGACGTGGGTGGGGGGTGAGGGGAAGTCTCGTAGTGGGAGGTGATGTATAGACCCAAGGTCCGAGCAGCATCGGATTCCTCACCGTCCATGAACGAGAGAGAAAAGAGCACAAGTGTTTCGAGAGTACTTGGGGAATCAATGGCCGTGACCAGAGTGGGTAACACTGGTGGTGCCCCCAGATGATAAAGAATGGGCACCGCGAGTCCTCTCTGTCTTCTTGTTATTTTTCTTTTTAGGAGAGGAGGAGTGAACCCGCTTCTCTCCACCCCCGGAAGGCCCTCCAGGCCGGACGGACGGACCAACCGGCCTCAGCAAGATTCCTTCCTCGAGAGGAATAACGTTAGGCTGTCAAAGGGGCGCCAGTCGAGAGAGGTGGTCCTCTTTGAGTTCCTATTTATTCGATTTATCCCCCGCCCCTCAACTCTCTGCCCTTGCCATCATCCTTTTTAAGAAAAATGCTATCGTTGGTTACATTAGTTTGCTCTTTTCTTTTATTTTTTTTTTTAATTTTACGACCCCATCTGGCGACTGTCTACTAGGGCGAAAGAGTTTGCTCAAAATTCGGTCATTTGTCAAGCGAAGACAAAGTTCTGTCATGGTTTGTCCTAAGATGAGACGCGCTCTCCCCATAGGGGAAAAGGCTCCCTCGTGGGTCCGGCTCGCGGTCGCTTGAGAAGGGGTCCCCGGCTGTTGTCTCAAGGGGTGGTGGAGAGGGGTTTGAATCTCGTCATGGTGAGAGGCAGGCAAATTCGGACGAGGGGAAACTATATGAATAAAGGACTTTTCCGAGGGGAAAGATTGCTAAATCATTTAGTAGAAAGAGAAAAGAGAAACGCCTTTTTTCATGAGGGGAGATTGACGTTTTTGTGTTGCGGGGTGAGTTTGCCATTTGGGTGACGAGGGGACAGATGGCGTGGGAGAGGGGAGAATTAAAATGGGATGAAGAAAGAATGACCAGATTGGGGTGAGGCCCATTATTGGGAGGGGAGTTACTCTGCCGGGACTCACCGTGCCTGAAGGTCATGGAGGAGAGGTACAGGGATCAGGAAGCGAGATCGAGAAGGCCAAGCACAGTTCCAGTTCTCCCCAGTGCTTGAGGAAGTTGGTGTTCGTGTCCTAGGAGGGTGAATGCATACTTTAGAGCACTCGATTCGATCATGCATAGTTGCACATCCTTCTGGGCCCCAAGGTTACGGGAAAGAAAGAGGTGGTTGGGGGGGACGAATTAATGAAAGGGAGAAAGAAATCTGCCGGTCGACACAAATATGTATGACTAACATCTTAACCCTTATTTATTTATTTATTTATTTTTGTTTTAAAGAGTCCCAACTAACGAAAAAAATTTCGGCCAGAAATTTTGGATAAAAAGTTTCGTAGTGAAATTAGGCGAAATGAAAATCGGTGGAACGTCCATAGACCGAGTGACCTAAAGAAGAGAGATTACTTGGAGCGAGAGGACGCTTACCCTTCGTGAAATCTCGTCCGTTTCACCGTGAAGGCAGGTCCCCTCGCTGGGCCTGTATGGACGCGATCCCAGCAACGGCAGTCCTGATTCGTCACTCGAGTTGCCTCCTGTTAAGGTCCCTCCCTCTCTCAGGCCGGTGGCATCGACGAACTCCGCCCACCGGATGCGCTTGATCCAGAGATCACGTACTCCGAGAGTCTGCAGGTTTAGTAGTACTTGCGTTGGACATGTTATAAATGTGTGTTGAACAGCTTCTGGTTCCTGGTAGCATGGGATCAGGTGTGTATCGGTCAGCCCCGTAAGGGGCGCGGCGATTTACCATCCTGGCCGCCGTGCTGACGGGATTCAGCACTCCGTCCGACCCCAGCTTAGCCTCTTCTCCTTCCTTCAAAACACTTGTGTTTCTCCCCTGTTTCCTTGCTTTTCATACAACCTCTCCCAGAACTTTCTCTGGTCAGCCTGTAATTTCACAGGGTAGATGCTTACCTTCTTCTCAACCAACTATCCCTGATCGGGGCTGAGGGAGGAGAGCGCAATGTTCCCTAACCCCTGAGCTCCGGTTTGGGATGATGGGTTTATAACAACCTGCGTTATCCCCACCTATACCTTCCTCACATCCCTTTTTCTTTTCACTTCACCATCTATCTTTGTTTTTACGCCGTGTCTAAGGTGGAGCTGCCATGCCGATGGACTGCCAGGCCACCAGGCGGGAGGGGTGGTCCTGAATGGCGGCACCTGGCTATGCCAGGCCTGTACGCACCCCTTGCAGGGCGGGCTACTGCGAGGTGTGATGAGCGATTGCTTCCCGTGGAAAAAATAGGGTCACCATGCCCATGAATGCAACCCCCCCCCCCCCAAAAAAAACAAATCTCCCCATTTCCCCTTGTTCATCGACGGAGCCGCCGTCGGGCAGCTCCACAGAAAAAAATGGAGGTACTCCCTGTGCTTGTGCAGGGGACCCTCCAAACTACTCTAACCGGAGAGGAGGCATACTCTACTCCTACGCCTTACGGGTGTAGGGGACTCCCCTTCACCCCCTTCTCTGAGGTGCTTTCGGGCACCTCTCTCTTCCCAGCCGCAGTCCCCCCTTTTGTTTCTAAGGGGACTACCAAGAAAGCCAGCAGGCAGCCCATAGCCGACCGCTACCCATTGAAGCGGCTTGGTAGGGCAAACCCCATACATGACTTGTGACAACGCCGCCAAAGGGACTTGCGATGTCCTGGGGGGGGGGCAACTGGAGCCCCCCCATCCCTGAGATAGACATGGTCCTTGAGGCAACCCAGCCTCAGACGGTAGGGCCTTCCATGGGAGGAAATCCGGGCTCAGCGCCAAGCACCGAACCCGAATCCGCCCCTATGCAAGGTCATCCTCAAACGGCTAGGGTTTCCAAGGTAGTACAAGGAGGGGAGGGATCTCCTCCGATCAGTGCCCCTACGACTGCCAAGACCTTCACTATTTCGGAGAATGACCTGGCTGAGGCCGGTCCATCTAGCCTGGGGGCTCCTGCCGGTGGAGGGGAGAAGCGGGTTCATTCCCCGCCCTCCTCTCCTAAAAAGAAGAAGAAGAAGAAAAAGACAAAAGACTCGGGGCTCCTCTCCATCCGCGGGGGCTGCGGGGACGGGTGGGTCTGCTGCCACTTTGGTAAGCGACCAAGTCAGGATCGGCACATCCGGCCCCCCTGTCTCCCCGGGTGCGGAGCTCCTGACTAAGACCAAAAGTGTTTGTGCGCAGAGCGGAACCTCGACTACATCGGGGCCCCTCATTCATAGATTACCCGGCGTTTTAGAGCCCGCTGGCTTCAAACGCTTCCTCGTTATTCGCTCCACTGATGGCACCATGTTGGCCAAGGGCAACATGATCCATCAGAGAAGAGCATTAGCTAGTGTAATTGGTAGAGAGCCGAAGGTGACCCGTTTCTCGGACGAGAGCCTTCTGGCGAATGCGGCGAATCCCTCCGAGGCGGCCAAGATAAGTGCTCTTCGGACACTTGATGGCACCCCGGTGAGTGGGACGCCGCACTCTACCATGAACTTTGTGAAAGGAGTAGTTTAGGCGAGGGAACTCGTTGAGTACTCCATAGAGGACATCACCTTAGAGCTGGCATACCATGGGGCGGTCAAGGTCGAACGTGTGATGATAAAACAGGGAGAGGCCTCGAGACCCACCCCTACACTTTTCGTCACGTTCGACTGTGACAAGCTCCCTGAGTCGGTGCATGCCGGTTGGTACCGTTACCGTGTCAAGGCATTCGTGCCACTGCCGCGGCGGTGCTATTACTGTCACCGCTTCGGCCATACGAATCGATCTTGTAGACGTGCAAAGTCGGGGTCATGTGTGGCCAAGTGTGTCAATTGCGGAGAGCCGCACCCCTCTTCTTCGAAGCAATGTGGTGCATATCTCCTTGAGAAAGAAATCCTGGCTGTTCAGGCCCAGGATCGACTCTCGTTCCGAGAGGTTAAGGACTTGGTCCTGGCGCTCCCGGCTCTGCCTGGGACGTTTTATACCTCAATGGTTAGAAAGACACCCTGTGCTCCGGACCCACCCAGGCCAACGAGCACGGTTGTTTCCGCGCCGATTCGAGGCCCTTCTGCGGGTTCTACTCAACCCGGGCGCTCCCCTGGTAAAACTGGAGGCACAAAGGGTTCACACTCAGCCCCGGCTAAAATCCGGGCTCCCTCCCCCCTTCCCCCAGCGTGACCGTTTCCCATAAGGCGAAACGGCCCCGCGCCTCCACCGAGTCGTTAGACTCACAGAAGGCAACACCCCTGAAGTTGGTCGCCAGGCCATCTTCTGGGGTTCCTAAAGCTGTCCGCTCGAAAGGAGGACACCAAGAAAGGAGCTTCGTCTCCTTCGCCCACGCCTAGAGGTGGAGCGAGTGGCTCGGAGACGGTGGATCCTCGACTAGAGGGCCCCCCGCCTCCGAAGCCGCAACGCCCGCCTAAGTATTCGAGGCGGAGGGATGAAAAGACTGGCATGGCGAGCCCCCCCCTCCCCCCCAATAAGTCCTCTAAGGCGACAGCGCCCAGAGTTCTGCCTCCGGGAAGCGTACGGCCTTTACCATGGGGGTATTCTGTTCGAGGAAGGCTCCCGCGTCTCCTCTGAGCTAGGCCTGGAGGGCATATTCCTCCAATGGAATTGCCGTGGACTCCGGGCTAACTGGGAGGAGCTGCGGAGGCTCGTCTCGTCCCGTTCCCCGTTAGCTTTTTTTTATGCCGGAGACCATGCTAGGCGCGTGCCCCCTGCCCGCCCTCCCCGGGTATCAGGGTTTTGCGACCCAACCACCACGAGATGGCCAGGCTGGCGGATGCTCGGTTTACAACCGGCATGATGTCTCCGTTCTTCTTTTCACTTTAGATGCTTCCTTTCAGGCAGTAGCTGTGCAGCTTCACCTGGATAGGAGGCATACTGTTATTTCTGCGTACATTCCACCGCCAGCTGAGTTCGACGCGGGGAACTTCCACCGCGTCGTGGCACGGTTGCCGAGGCCCTTTATCTTGCTTGGAGATCTGAACTGCAGACACCCTCTATCGAGGGATTACTCCATAAATCCCAGGGACAAGTCCTTGCCAATCTGATCGAAGAGCTTAGATGATTGTCCTAAATGTGGATGAGTTTAAGCATCACTGCCCGAGAACCGCTTCATTTTTTTGCCCTGATCTATCCTCGTACTCTTCGGATGCACAGCCTGATTTTGATTGGGGGTGGTGGGTCGATGACCTCCATGGTAGTGATCACTTTCCCATTCAAATATCATTTTCAGGGCAACTGCGGTGGCCTGCATTTCAGGAAATGACTGAATTCTCTATCTCAGTCAAGGAGTTTAGGTCGGTAGATGAGGCCATTGAGTTCTTCTCTGGTCACCTCATCGCCGTGGGCCTGACTACTATTCCCAGAACGACTGGCTGTTTTGCACGCCGACCACCCCCGTAGTGGTCGGTCGAGTGTCTGACGGCCCTCAAACAGAAGCGTTATGCCCACATGGATATAAGCGCCGCCCGAACGATTTCACTGTCGCTGAATTTCGTCAGGCTAGTGCTAGGTTCCGGTATATTTCGAAGCACGCCCGCCGTCCTTCTTGGCGGGCATACGTGTCTAAACTTAACGGGGAGACCTCTCCAGCAAAGGTGTGGAAGCGAGTCAAAAGGATTCGGGGCAAGTTCTCGCAGGACCCCTTCCCGTTCTAAAGGAGAATGGGACCGCAATCTCGGACCCCTCTTCCGTGGCGGAATCCTTCGCGACCGCTTTTCACCGCATTCTCTAGCCGTGATGCTGCTCCGCTAGCATTCAATGCACGTCGTGATGCGCGGAAGCCCGCCGGCTGAACTTTACCTTCAGAGGCGGAGAACCCTTCAACGACAGGTTTACTGTGAGTGAGTTGCGTTCCGCCCTTGCTTCGTGCGCGGACACCGCCCATGGTCCGGACGATGTCCCGTACGCCATGCTTCGACACCGGGGTGAGCGAGGCATGGCCTTTCTGTTAGATTTTTTCAACAGGATCTGGGTAGACGGTCTCTTCCTGGCGAATCGCTACTGTGCTCGCCTTTCGCAAACCGCGGAGAGATCACTCTACTCCGGCTGGATTGCGCCCAATCTCTCTAACCTCTTGCGTGTGCAAGTTGATGGAGAAATTGGTAAATGTTAGATTAGCCTTTTTCCTGGACAGCGGAGGCCATCTGTCTTCTGCACAGTGAGGCTTCCGCAAGTTCCACTCCACGCGGATGCTTTGCTCCGACTGGAAATGACGTCTGCGAGGCCTTCCTTCGTAGACAGCACTACGCCACGGTGTTTTTCGATCTGGAAAAGGCCTATGATACCGTATGGCGATACGGTATTATGGAGACTCCACACGATGGGGGCGAGGGAACGCCTCCCAATGTTTCTATCTGAATTTTTGCGAGATCATCGATTCCGCGTACGGGTGGGTGGAGTCCTCTTCGGCCCAATGGCGCAGGAAGAGGGTGTCCCGCAGGGAAGTGTCCTCAGTGTCACACTCTTTGCCTTGAGCATCAACAACATCACCTCTGTGCTGCCGGAAGATGTCCTCGCTACGCTCTACGTGGACGACCTTTCGATCTCTTTTGGCGCGGCCCAGATGCCAACTCTGGAGCGTCGACTCCAACAGGCATTGAACCGCGTCTCTCGCTATACCGAAC
>CAXAKS010000315.1:0-167500 GCA_963969495.1 Ceratothoa steindachneri | reverse complement strand
TTGGAGTCTCGCATGTGTCAGCCTCTCTCACTCGACGCGTATGTCGCCTCGCTCACCCAGATACAGAATGACACTTTACAGGTCCTAGTTTTCGCCCTCACTATGTTAGTGTCATTAAGAATTTTCCGTTTTCTGCAATGTAATTAAGTGGGCTTTTCCACTACTGAACCTCACTTTCTCTCTTTTCATTTAGCCCCCTCAGCATGACAAAGCGTGGAAATTAGCCATTAAACTATGTGTATGTAAGATCTTGTGTGCGCGTGCAGCAAATTAGCTTCGCAAAAGGAAAGTTTGTCATTTACTCCATTTTTGGTTTTTTTTGGGGGGGGGGGACATTTTGATGCAAATAGTTCGTTTTGGAGAAATATTCGGATTCATAATTTTTTTTTAAGATTTCGTTTTATTTTCAATTTTGTTTCTGTTTTGTTAGTCAACATTTTGAAATATTCTTGCCTTTTAAAACAATAGCAAAAGCTTCAATTTACGGATGTTTCATAAGTATAGTGAGCTTTATAGTTGCTTATAAAATAGACTATTTTTAGGTCCCTGAGCATAATGCTTTATCGGGAACTTTAGGAAATGACCCGCCACTAGTTACTAGTATGGTGCCGTTATTGTCTCCTCTAAAGGAATCTGCCCGTCGCCTTATAAGCGAGAGACGTGATTGGATAAAAGGGATTAGTTTCAACTAACTAGTCCACAAATATATTTTACCATGGGAACATAATGACCATTAATAAAATAATTTGGTAGGAGTGTTACCACACTGATCTGCACTCATTTTGCCCCGTAAGAGGCGCGGCGATTTGCCATCCTGGCCGCCGTGCTGACGGGATCCAGCGCCCCGTCCGGCCCCAGCTTAGCCTCTCTTCCTTCCTTCAGATAGCCTGTATTCCTATCCTACCTCGTCGCTTTTCATACAACCTCTCCCACAACTTTCTCTGGTCAGCCTCTAATTTCACAGGGTAGAAGCTGACCTTCTTCTCAGCCAATCGTCCCGGATCGGGGCTGAGGGGGGAGGGGACAATGTCCCCTAACCCCTGAGCTCCGGTCTGGGGTGGTTGGCTTTTAACAACCTGCTTCATCCCCACCCATACCTTCCTCACATCCCTTTTCCTCTCGTCTTCAAAATCTATCCGTTTTACGCCGTGTTCAAGGTGGAGCCGCCATGCCGAAGGACTGCCAGGCCACCAGGCGGGAGGGGTGGTCCCAAATGGCGGCGCCTGGCTCTGCCGGGCCTGTAAGCACCTCTTGCAGTGCGGGCTACTGCAAGAGGTGGTGAGCGATTGCGTCCCGTAAAACAAAGAGGGTCACCATGCCCAATGATGAAAAAAAAACCATCTCCCCTTAATTCCCCCTATAACAACAACGGAGCCGCCCTCGTGCAGCTCCACAGAAAAGATGGAGGTCCCCCCCCCTGTGCTTGCGCAGGGGACCCTCCATACCTCTTTAACCGGAGAGGAGGCTTACTCCTCTCCTACGCCTACGGGTGTAGGGGACTCCCCCTCACCCCCTTCTCTGGAGGTGCTTTCGGGCACCTCCCTATCTCCAGCGGCAGTCCCTCCTATGCTTTCTAAGGGAACTGCCAAGAAAGCCAGCAGGCAGCCCATTGCCGACCGCCCCTCGTACAAGCGGCTCGGTAGGGCAAACCCCCTTAGGGGGGAGAGGGAAGCCAGGCCCCTTCGGTCGCTTCCCTCAAAAGACCTGCTGGCAAAAATATTAAACCTTGCCGGGGTCAAGGCCTGTGCCTCCCCACTAAAGACTTATGACGCTGCCAAGGGGACCTGCGATGTCCTGGGAGGGGATGGCCAACTGGAGGCCCCTCCTGTGATAGACATGGTCCTTGAGGAAAACCAGCCTCAGAAGGTAGGGCCTTCCATGGGGGGGAATCCGGGCTTGGCGCCAAGCACCGAACCCGAATCCGCCCCTATGCAAGGTCCTCATCAAACGGCTGTGGATTCTCAGGCAGGACAAGGAGGGGAGGGATCTCCTCCGGATGAATCCCCTGCGCCCACCGGGACCTTCTCCATTTCAGAGAAGGACCTGGCTGAGGCCGGTCCATCTGGCCTGGGGGCTTCTACCGGCGGGGGTGAAAAGCGGGTTCATTCCCCGCCCTCCTCTCCTAAAAAGAAGAAAAAGACAAGAAAGACGAAAAAGACTCGGGGCTCCTCTCCATCCGCCGGGGCTGCGGGGACGGATGGGTCTGCTGCCACTTTGGTAGGCGACCAAGCCAAGATCGGCACATCCGGCCCCTCTACCCCCTCGTGTGCGGAGCCCCTGACTAAGACCAAGAGTGCACAGGGCGGAGCCTCGATGACATCGGGGCCCCTCATTCAGAGGTTACCTGGCGTTTTCGAGCCCGCTGGCTTCAAACGCTTCCTCGTTATTCGCTCCACTGATGGCACCATGTTGTCCAAGGGCAACATGATCCATCAGAGGAGAGGATTAGCTAGTGCAATTGGTAGAGAGCCGAAGGTAACCCGTTTCTCGGACGGGAGCCTTCTGGCGAATGCGGCGAATCCCGCCGAGGCGGCCAAGATAAGTGCTCTTCGGACACTTCATGGCACCCCGGTGAGTGTGACGCCGCACTCTACCATGAACTTTGTAAAAGGAGTAGTTTATGCTAGGGAACTCGTTGACTACTCCATAAAAGACATCACCCTAGAGCTGGCCGACCATGGGGCGGTCAAGGTCGAACGTGTGATGAGAAAACAGGGAGGGGCCTCGAGACCCACCCCTACACTCTTCGTCACGTTCGACTGTGACAAGCTCCCTGAGTCGGTGCGTGCCGGTTGGTACCGCTACCGCGTAAAGGCATTCGTGCCACTGCCGCGGCGGTGCTATTACTGTCACCGCTTCGGCCACACGAATCGATCATGTAGACGTGCAAAATCGGGGTCACCCGAAGTCTGTGTAAATTGCTCCAAGGTCGCACACGATAAGTCCAAATCGTGTGTGGCCAAGTGTGTCAATTGCGGAGAGCCGCACCCTGCTTCTTCGAAGCAATGTGGTGCATATCTCCTTGAGAAAGAAATCCTGGCCATTCAGGCCCAGGATCGACTCTCATTCCGCGAGGCTAAGGACTTGGTCCTGGCGCGCCCGGCTCTGCCTGGGACGTCATATGCCTCAATAGTTAGAAAAGCACCCTCTGCTCCTGGCCCATCCAGGCCAACGAGCACGGTTGTTTCCGCGCCCATTCGGAGCCCTTCTGCGGGCTCTACTACACCCGGGCGCTCCCCTGGTAGAGCTGGCGGCAAAAAGGGTTCACACCCAGCCCCGGCTAATACCAGGGCTCCCCCCTCTTCCCCCAGCGTGACCGTTTCCCGTAAGGCGAAACGGCCACGCGCCTCCACAGAGTCGTTAGACTCACAGGAGGCAACACCCCTGAAGATGGTCGCTAGGCCATCTTCCGGGGTTCCTAAAGCTGTTCCCCGAAAGGAGGACAGCAACAAAGGAGCTTCGGCCCCTTCGCCCACGCCCCGAGGTGGAGCGAGTGGCTCGGAGACGGTGGTTCCTCGAAAAGAGGGCCCCCCGCCTCCCAAGCCGCAACGCCCGCCTAAGGTTTCGAGGCGGAGGGAGGAAAAGACTCGCATGGCGAGCCCAACCTCCCCCAATAAGTCCTCGAAGTCGACAGCGCCTTCAGCGCTTTGTCCGGCCAACAGCGCCCGGGGTTCTGCCCCCGGGAAGCGTACGGCCATTCCCGTGAGGGTCTTCAATTCGAGGAGGGCCCCCGCGTCTCCTCCGAGCTAGGCCTGGAGGGCATATTCCTTCAATGGAATTGCCGTGGACTCCGGGCCAACTGGGAGGAGCTGCGGAGGCTCGTCTCGTCCCGTTCCCCGTTAGCTATTTTTTTGCAGGAGACCATGCTAGGCGCGTGCCCGCTGCCTGCCCTCCCGGGGTATAAGGGTCTTGCGACCCCACCACCGCGGGATGGCCGGGCTGGGGGATGCGCGGTTTACACCCGGCATGATGTCTCCGTTCTTCTTTTCACTTTAGATACCTCCTTTCAGGCAGTGGCTGTGCAGCTGCACCTGGATAGGAGGTATACTATCATTTCTGCGTACATTCCACCGTCAGCTGACTTCGACGCGGGGGACTTCCGCCGCGTCGTGGCACGGTTGCCGAGGCCCTATCTCTTGCTTGGAGATCTGAACGGCAGGCATCCTCTCTGGGGAGATTACTCCATAAATCCCAGGGGACAAGTCCTTGCCGATCTGATCGAAGAGCTTGAGATGGGTGTCCTAAACGTGGATGAGTTTACGCATCACTGTCCGAGAACCGCTTCATTTTCTTGCCTTGACCTATCTTTGTGCTCTTCAGATGCACAGCCTGATTTTGATTGGGGGGTGGTCGATGACCTCCATGGTAGTGATCACTTTCCCATTCAAATATCATTTTCAGGGCAACTGCCGCCTGAGAGACCACCTCGGTGGTGCTTGGCGCGGGCGCGGTGGCCTGCATTTCAGGAAATGACTGAATTCTCTATCTCAGTCGAGGAGTTTAGGTCGGTAGATGAGGCCGTTGAGTTCTTCTCCGGCAACCTCATCGCCGTAGGCCTGACTACTATTCCTAGGACGTCTGGCCGTTTTGCACGCCGACCACTCCCATGGTGGTCGGCCGAGTGTGAGACGGCCCTCAAACAGAAGCGTTATGCCTACATGCGCTATAAGCGCCGCCCGAACGATTTCACTGTCGCTGAATTTCGTCAGGCTAGTGCTAGGTTCCGGTATATTTCGAAGCACGCCCGCCGCTCTTCTTGGCGGGCATACGTGTCTTCACTTAACGGGAAGACCCCTTTAGCTGAGGTGTGGAAGCGAGTCAAAAGGATTCGGGGCAAGTTCTCGCAGGACCCCCCTCCCGTTCTCCAGGAGAATGGGACCGCAATCTCGGACCCCGCGTCCGTGGCGGAATCCTTAGCGACCGCTTTTTCCGCATTCTCTAGCCGTGATGCTGCTCCGCCAGCATTCAATGCACGTCGTGATGTCGCGGAAGGCCGCCGGCTGGACTTTACCTCCAGAGGCGGAGAACCCTTCAACGACAAGTTTACTGTGAGTGAGTTGCGTTCCGCTCTCGCTTCGTGCGTGGACACCGCCCATGGTCCGGACGATGTCCCGTACGCCATGCTTCGACACCTGGGTGAGCGAGGCATGGCCTTTCTGTTAGATTTGTTCAACAGGATCTGGGTGGAAGGTCTTCTCCCAGACTCCTGGCGAATCGCTACTGTGCTCGCCTTTCGCAAGCCGGGGAGAGATCACTCTACTCCGACCGGTTTCCGCCCAATCTCTCTAACCTCTTGCGTGTGCAAGTTGATGGAGAAATTGGTAAATGTTAGATTAGCCTATTTCCTGGACAGCGGAGGCCATCTGTCTTCTGCACAGTGCGGCCTCCGTAAGTTCCACTCCACGTCGGATGCTCTGCTCCGACTGGAAAGTGCCGTCTGCGAGGCTTTCCTTCGTAGACAGCACTACGCCACGGTGTTTTTTGATCTGGAGAAGGCTTATGATACCGCATGGCGATACGGTATCATGGAGACTCTCCACACGATGGGGGCGAGGGGACGCCTCCCAATTTTTATATCTGAATTTTTGCGAGATCGTCGATTCCGCGTACGGGTGGGGGGAGCCCTCTTGGGCCCAAAGGAGCAGGAAGAGGGTGTCCCGCAGGGAAGTGTCCTCAGTGTCACACTCTTTGCCCTGAGCATCAACGGCATCACCTCGGTGCTGCCGGAAGATGTTCTCGCTACGCTCTACGTGGACGACCTTTCGATCTCTTTTGGCGCGGCCCAGATGCCAACTCTGGAGCGTCGACTCCAACAGGCATTGAACCGCGTCTCTCACTATGCCGAAGCGCACAGGTTTCGGTTTTCTTTGGCCAAGACTAAGGTGGTGCACTTCTGCCGCCATCCACGGCTTCACCCCGACCCAGATTTGTTTCTTAATGGGGTGCGCCTGGATGTGGTTGAGTCGCACCGTTTCCTTGGTCTTGTATTCGACCGACGCCTCACCTGGGAGGCTCATATTCGCAGCCTTAGGGTCTCTTGTACCCGCGCCATGGACATTCTCCGTTCCGTGACGTTCAGCGCTTGGGGCGCTGATAGGGCTACCGCCTTACTTTTTTATCGATCCTTTGTTCGCTCGAAGCTCGACTGCGGATGCGAGTTTTATGCATCCGCAGCCGAGCGTTTATTGCGGAAGGTGGATTCGATCCACCACACCGGCCTTCGCCTTGCGACCGGTGCCTTCCGCACTTCCCCCATTGAGAGCCTGTTGGTCGATGCTGGGGAGATGCCACTCGCTCTGCGCCGCGTGCAGTGCATCACTCGCCTGTACGCGCGAGCCCGGCGCCTCCCTCAGTCGCCAACAGCTCTCACTGCATCCGCAGCTGATCTCGATGGTGCCTATGCCGCCGAGAGACGCCAGTCATACCCTAAGCCCTTTGGGTTTAGGGCCAGGAAACTCCTTCGAGAGGTAGATATAGCTCTCGGGCCGGTGGCGCCCCTGGTTCTGCCCAGGACGCCACCCTGGAGGGTACCACATTTGGCTATTTGTCGCCACGCCTTTGCTCCCAAAGCTTGTACTGCGCCGGGAGTATTGCGTTCGACCTTTTTGGAGCACACATCGTGTCACGCTGGTACCGTGCTAGTGTATACGGATGGCTCCAAGTCCCAAGAGGGGGTCGGCTTCCACGCCGTATCCCCTCTGTTTGAAGTCAGCGGGGCTCTACCAGGCGCTGCGTCTGTCTTCACGGCCGAGCTGGTGGCAATACACCACTCGGTACGGGAGATTACGCGACGTGCCCGGTTCGGAGACCGGATTGTGATCTATAGCGACTCACAAAGCGCACTGAGTGCTCTCGGGGCATTGGAATCTCCGCATCCCCTGGTTCGCGATATCCGTGACGCCACGGTTTTGGCGAGCCGGGCAGATGTCGAGATTATCTTCTGCTGGGTTCCTGGACATGTAGGAATTGCGGGGAATGAGCGCGCCGATGAGGGCGCCAAAGAGTCCGCGAGGACTCTGCGACCGGACCAGCGTTTCGCTCTTCCTCACACCGACTACATGGCAGGAATACGGGCAGCTCTTCGGACTGCTTGGCAAAGAAGATGGGAGACGGTCGAAGGGAACTTAAAGTTGCGTGCCATTGCGCCGCGACTGTTCCCATGGACCTATCCCCCAATGCCGCGGCGGCTTCAGGTTGCTTTCTGTCGTCTCCGAATCGGACACACTCGTGTGACGCATCGCTATCTGATGGAGCGCTCGCCTGCGCCGGATTGTGATCTATAGCGACTCACAAAGCGCACTGAGTGCTCTCGGGGCATTGGAATCTCCGCATCCCCTGGTTCGCGATATCCGTGACGCCACGGTTTTGGCGAGCCGGGCAGATGTCGAGATTATCTTCTGCTGGGTTCCTGGACATGTAGGAATTGCGGGGAATGAGGGCGCCAAAGAGTCCGCGAGGACTCTGCGACCGGACCAGCGTTTCGCTCTTCCTCACACCGACTACATGGCAGGAATACGGGCAGCTCTTCGGACTGCTTGGCAAAGAAGATGGGAGACGGTCGAAGGGAACTTAAAGTTGCGTGCCATTGCGCCGCGACTGTTCCCATGGACCTATCCCCCAATGCCGCGGCGGCTTCAGGTTGCTTTCTGTCGTCTCCGAATCGGACACACTCGTGTGACGCATCGCTATCTGATGGAGCGCTCGCCTGCGCCCTATTGCAACGACTGCGTCGTCCCTCAGACTGTTCGGCACATTCTTGTCGAATGTCCCAGTCTGGGTGATCTTCGCGCACGACACCTGTCCCGGTACCGGGATGGGCGGGGTCGCTACCGCCTGTCCCTTGTTCTCGGGATGAGTGCGTGTACTTTGACTGGTGGACTTATTGACTTTTTGGGGGAGGCCGGCCTTCTCCCTTTTATTTAACGCGATTTAATTGTTGTTGTTGTTTTTGTAATTGTTTTGTTATTGCTTTGTTATTGTTATTCCTTTTTATTGTTTTCTGTTTAATTTTTTAAAGTAGCCTAAATTAGGCTGTTTGTTTACGGCAACTTATGCCTTAGTCGGCAGTCGCCAGATAGCCCCTTAATTAAAAAAAAAAAAAAATGCACTCATTTTGTCTTCGTTTGTCATTTCTTTTTGCCATTGTCTGTCCCCCAACCCTTCGCTTGCTACATTATTCTCCAAACCGCAAGAGTATAAAATTGACTCTTTTCTGCTGATGACGTTGGTAAAAGGCCCGGTGTATCTTTTGCACCGATTCTCGTTTGCCGTCTGTCGATGTCACTCTGCATTTCGCCTGACGATCTTCGCTTGGCGTAAACTTGCACATTTTCCTCGTCTTCTGCAATTATCAACACTAAATGCATGGCGTCGCTGTCTCTCAAGGGAACAGTTACTCTATTCATCCGCGGTCTGTTTCCCTACCCTCGTCTACTTGCGGTTTCCTCAACCTTCGCGGACTACTACTACCACAGTCACTCGTATGTTTTCTTCACTTCACGTTTTTTATTACATGGTAATAATGATATACCTCTTATCCGATGATTCCTCACTCCACCTGTGGTACTTCTCTCAGCCCTCCATAAATATATTTAAGTCTCTTGGCGACATCACACACAGCCATATTAAATACCCCAAGTATATCACACCCTTCACTCCGGCCGTCATTCGCCATATCGCTCGACTTCTAACATAAAATCTTTTGGTCTCATTTAGCAGTTTACCATCTTCTACATAACTACATTCTTATGCATTATCTTCTCGTGACTGTGAGAAGAGCTCCTCCCGAGGGCTTGATGAAGAGCTAAGCTAGTTACCACCAATATATATATATATATATATATATATATATATATATATATATATATATATATATATATATATATATATATATATATATATATATATATATATATATATATATATATATATATACAGGGTGGACCAAAAGTCGCTATGCATAGGAAAAATTAATGTTTTTATAAGAAACAATTTATTTATGTAACAGGCTCTACGTGATTACCATTGTTTTGAATACGCATTGCACTACGTTTCTCCCACTACTATGAACCTGCAATAGCACATCTGGAGTTTGCGATGCGTTCCTTTAAATGGTTTATGTCTCTCTTATCTTTCCGCGATACACCGTCGCTTTCCAGTGTCTCCAAATATAAAAAATCAAGAGGGGTGATATCTGGGGATCTGAGAGGCCACTCCACTGGACCACGCCTAACAATCCAGGCATCTGGGAACTGCTGATCCAACCACTGACGCACTTGAATAGCATAATGAGATGGAAGTAAACCGGGAAGTTACCGTCCTCGTTTAGCAGAGATGGGAAAATATCTTCTTGTAGAATGTTAAGATACTTTTCGGCATTAATATTTCTACTAACTAAATGGACCACTGATTCTGTCACTCCATATCCCAGTATAAACCATCACTTTGCAAGCGCATTGCATCTTCGTTAGACACTACAATAACGTAGGTTTTGCCGATCAGCCTCTCCAGTGACGTAAAAATTATCTTCGTCAGTAAACAAGATCTTAGTTGAGAAATTTGCATCTTCAGTCAATTTACTTGATACCCATTCTCAAAATTTCAGTGGTCTATCTGGGTTATCTTAACTCATTGAGGCTGTACCATCTGCAATTTGTACATATACCATTTATTTGCTTTTAAAATGCGCTTGATACTCGATGTGCTGACAATCGTTGTGTACTTCTATGGGGATCTGTGTTAGTGATGCAAGAACTTTCATTGTTGTGTTTTCATCGGTTGCTGTACGTTGTCTTCAACTTCTTTGATCTTCAACACATCCATTTTTTTTAACTTTATAATAAGTTTCGCCACGGTTTTGTGTGTTATGTTTGTTTCATGTTTTCTGTTAAATTTTGCTGCAACCATGCGACTGATTACTGACCCGGCCATCATTATGATCTCAATTCGTTGTTCTTTTGTCAAAGGCATCTTAAGGGTATCTGAAAAAAATGACACGTTAAAGAAATAAATATATAACTTATATTTGTTTTTATTTTTCCTATGCATCGCGAACTTTGGGTCCATCATATATATTTATTATATATATATATATATATATATATATATATATATATATATATATATATATATATATATATATATATATATATATATATATATATATATGAAAAAAGCTCACAAAGTGCACGTGAGTCAAAGTTATGCAGATACACCCACAAAGGAAAAATTAAAAACGATTCCAAGCGCTTTCGTCTTTATTCTTAAAGACCTTTTCAAGGAATGAACAGGAGGCTGGACATACATTGCCTTAAATATTGAAAGAGGGGATTAGACTACCCACCTCATCGGACAAACCATTGTTTCAAATATGAAATATATAGAAAACCCACAGTCATAGACTCTTTTATACACTTTTATTCCCGTATCTCTCAATTCAGTACCAACAATAGTTTATATATTTTCTTTACGTGACACTTAGTGTAGAGTGAAGAGGGCCATCAGAGGTCATCCGAGTCAACCCCCACCCACCCCATAAACTGCCTCATACAAAAGATTGCGTCCAAAACACTTCTTAAAACGGCACCACTATCATGGCTCGTCAAAAATTAAATAATGCAGCTACAATAACCAATATTAATGATATATACAATAATAATAATAATAATAATAATAATAATAAACTTTCCTACTCCCTTCACAGGGATGCATTCAGAGCATCACCTACAAAACAATATCGATATTACAATATGTAATTTGCCCTAATACAACCTGAAAACCATGATAACTTACCCTACACCCTCTAACCTGCAAATGAAAACTTTTAAATTTGGACTGCTTAGGATGTCGAAGGAAAGCGCGACCCGTTGAGCCGGGCCCCCTGCAGTCATGTATTTTGAAATTGCGGGGGTCGACCTGCCTACCCTCCTCTCTTCCCCGATCGGGGTCCGTTCGCCAGCAAGAGACTCGACTCTGACTCAAGGTTCCTCGAATGGGATCCGTGATGCCTTGTAATGTAACGATCAGAAAAGCCAAATAGTGAACAAGAATTACTTTATGAGGACAATAGTGAAATTTGACAAAGCGAAAGTTTCCAACACATATAAATAGGTTACATCTGCAAAATGTTCCATTTAATACTAATCGTCATTTGTTCGCGAATATCTGGAATGTTCTAAACTAAATGCGAGTTATTTTGTGATCGTGTAAGGCCACTGCGTCATTCCTTACATATAAGATAATCCTACCGTCAACATCATCCATGGGGAAAAACAGACAAATCAAGTCAAGATCTTCGTGAACTCAATGTATCCCTTCATAAGGGTGGTCGGTCTTGGGTACAGAAAGATCTCTGTACAGCTTAAAGTACATCTAAATTCAGTTCAGGTCGCCCTCGGATGTTGACGGAACATGCAGCTCGAAAAATTGATACAACGGTATGCGATAAACCACATACTACATTTAGGGAGCTGCAGGAAGATCTGGAAACAAGTGGAGTTGAATGTAGCAAGGATACAATAAGTAGAACGCTGCGTTCATATGATCTCGTTTCACGTACTCCAAGAAAGACCACTAAAAATATATAAAGCTCGCTTGGCGTTTGCAAATGAACATTTAAATATACCGGCAACGTTCTGGGAACAAATCCTTTGTTGAGATGAAACGAAAATACAACTTATCGGTCGAAATTCAATCAGGAGGGTTGGGAGAATATAGTGTGAAGTTTACGCGCCAAAGAATACGATCCCTACCTTCAAATTAGGTGGTGGCTCAATCATAGGGTTGTTTCTGCTCATCAATGGTTGGAAGAATGGAGGGCATTTCAACAAGACAATGGCTCCAATCACACAGCAAAACATAATAATAATTGGCTGCATACAGGTAGAATTAATGTTTTGGAGTGGCCAAGTTAATCTCCTGACCGAATACCATCGAAAATCTGTGGAGGCAGTTGAAACTCTTGGCCCAGAAACGAGATGTGCCTAACTTATCTGATTTGAAGAAAATTAGAAAGATCGTAGGAGATTTCAGAATACTCAAAGCGCCTGCAATTGCAAACAAGGGTTATGCAACCAAGTACTAAATCATGTTTATATGAATGTGTTGCAAACATTTGCGTTGTGAAATTTTACTATTGTCCTTATAGTATTTTTCATGTTTACCATTTTGCTTTTCTCATTATTATCTTGTATTTACTATTTATTACATAAACTTCCACATCCGTTGTAAATTTCATTAACCTACGTTAACTAAAAGTAAGTAAATTTGCATTTCTAACATTGCTGTAAACATTTGCGGCGCACTGTATGTATCGAGTCGCCCCATCAATATTTTGTCTATTCCTAATATGTTTCGCAAGCATGTTTGTCTAGGCGCAGAAAATTGAGATGAAATTACTATCTGGCAACGTTGTCCCCAATTTTCAATTATCTTGTCATTTGTATAGTTCATTAATTTTCCTTAATGAATTCAGTATATTGCTTCTTTTTGTCCATTAAAATAAAATATCTCCATTCATTCATCTGTTCTCTATCTTTCTTACTGGAGAGTAAAATTGCTCCTCAAGATAATTATTCCATTTTGCCAGTAAAAGAAAATATATAAACTATTGTTGGTACTGAATTGAGAGATACGGGTATTTATTAGGGATTTTTGTGGGGGGTCATGTCTCCTTGTTTTGCAGAAGAGAAGGCCCATACAAACGCAGAAAAAGGCGTAGGAATGAGAACAACGGGACGAAGCCTGAAACGTGGTGCCATAGCAAAGACTTGTAACCCTAAATTGAGGCCGAGGCTATTTAAAAAAAGTCTCTTTTATATTTCTATTTCTGAGAATGGTTTCTCTTCCCAAGGAATAAAACATCTTCTGCAATAAGTAGGGGCGGCGCTCCGCTCCGCCTCTTCCTCCACGGTGTTCATTTTTAGCTATCGATAAGCGGGTGAAAACCAGTGGTTCGTTAGTGGTGTAGTTGAGGACTTGAAAATGCGTGAAAGGGACGTATCCGAATTAGCGGACTTCTTTGAGGCTAGTTTCTTCTTTGAGTTCATTAGTGAGTACGTGAAGAGGTGTTGAGTGGCGGGGCATTAAATTGGCCCTGTTGGACAAAGGATAAAGGCCAGTTGGTTGATTAGTGCCCCAAGTTTGTTTTCGCGTCCAGATGGGGGTGGGGCACCCTGGGAAAAAATGAAAAACAAAATACTGGAGTTACCCAACAAGGGCAATGGGGGAACAGAGAAAACAAAGGGGAAAAGTGGAAGAAGACGATTGGAATAACGAAGGAAACAATATAAAAGCTCGTTATTCCCAAGTACCAGCCTCGAGGGAGGGGGGGTGTATTATAAACCCCCTGGAACAGGAAGGTACAAAACGCGAGTAGTGGCGATCGATGGCGCAAACTTGCAAAGGGTCACGGACGTAACACGTTTGAGGGGGAAGGGGTATCGTTTAGTCTCCGACGGGAAAGTGATCAAGTTAGGGGAGGTGAAAATGAGTGAATGTTACAAAGCCCGAGTATCAAAAGAGGAAACTACTTGGAGATGAGAATGGTGCCTGACTCGACTCGCCCCCATTCCGCAATGTTGTTTATTCTAATTTAAGGCGCAATAGAACGAGACCGCATAATGTAGAAAGTAGGATGATGGAGGATACGAAAAAGTATGGAAGATATATGACCGCAGCTCCTCCTTCAGGTATTGGGGCCGAGAGGGCACACGTGCCTCCAGGTGCCTCCTGACACAGTACCCAACTTAGCCTTAGAGGGAGGGATCAGCTCCTCCTCCTTTCCCAGGGATGAATAGACAAACAAGCCTGCGGTTTTATTCGGCAGAAGAGAAGCTTGTCAAAGGCAAATGCTTTGAAACAAGAAAGACTAGGTAATCTCAATCTAGTTTGAGACTGCCGGGGTCAGTGGGGTAAGGAGAACGTGCCGCTCCTCCTGGTACTTGGTGTAAGTCTTCATGAGGTTCCCCTTTGCCGGAACCTCAAAGGGGAACCTCGTGAAGGGGTAAGGCTCTAGGGGGTTAGTACCAATGATGAAGAGGGGGGGGGGCTGGAATGAAGGTTGCTGAGTCATTGCGTTTGAAAGATTTGGGTATTTAAAATTATAAGAAGAGAGAACCTCATTTATCCACTCGTCCCCGAACGTTCAGGATTTTTTGGGGTGGGTGGGAGAGGATTGTTTTTTTTTCCTCGTGTTGATTTAATCTAGAATTTGCCTTGGTCGAAATCCACTCCCTTCTACCTCTAAAAGATTTATTCGGAAGAAAATCAAATTAGCCAGGGCAGCGTCTTCTCCCGCCCTGGGGTAATTTACCTTTATTGGATCGACGCAGGACGAGGGAGATTTCTGCCACCCATAAAACGTCACTTAAAGACAAATATGCCCATCTTTTGGTGGTCCGAGTCGCGTCATTTCGTCTAATGTAGACTTATGACGCCTCCTCCCCTCGCTCCCCACTCACCCGTTTATCTTCCTCCACCCCGAATGAAAGACCGATCGGTCGCTTTGTGTAATGGCGGATTTCCATCCCATTTGAGGCCAATTAATGGTCGCATTTTGAGGGGCAAGGGCATTCTATATCATCCAGAGGCACCCTAAGTTATGGCGTGCTTTGTCAACTTCGATATTCAACTGTTTTTCCTAAATCAAATGTGCCAAGTATCGGTTGGTGTCTATATTATGTAATATTGGAATATATATACAAAAAAATTAGAAACCCGATTTTAACAATTTTAAACTACTTATAAGCATTTGAACCAGGCCCAGACGAACAGGGGACCTCTCCGAAGCAGTCACACTTGGATAGCTGCGCTGCATCTTCACTTCTCTCATGGCCGAGATTTGAATAAAAAGTCAGAAACGACATCCTTCATGAACTGGATAATTTGCCAGATTGGAATTTAATTGGCTCTGTCGCGTCCACCACGTTACAGCAGAGTCCACCAAACCACACAAAGCACATCGGCACAAGTTGAGACTGTCTGATAAGGAAACCGGAAATATCAGCATTCCAATCTAACTATCTTGCACCGTCGGTGGTGAGTAGGGTGTTCTTCAAACATCTCAACACTGCAAGCGTCTTCATTGCGAATCCACCCTTGAACGAAAAGAACACCACATTGCCACTGGAGGTAATACCTTGCTCTGTCAAAGTGGGATTACCATCAACTCCAGGAGACCACCATTACGTCATTTTTAACTGTTGGAGCCACGGTCATCGCATAGTGCTCAGCACGCGCGCGCGAGCACAACATAAACAAGCAAACTGTGAGTCCCCTCCTCGTCGCCTACCCTCGATCTGTTTTAATCCTCGATTGTCAGATGATCTCCGCTGGCACAACACACAAACAACTGTCTCGTTGATTTTCGCTTTAAATTTAATTTAAAAAGTTTAATTTCCTCGCTACACAACCTTCACGTGATGTTTTATATTTTCCCCCCAACATTTTGACGTGAAGTTGGTTTACTTTACGCCTTCTTCCATGTTATAATTTCACCTAATTAATCATGTGTTGGTTCCTCTCTGTTGCCGTCAACGCATGGACTTCATAATCGTTGCGATATTTTGCCCCATCACAGCTGGGGTCATTTACTTAGTCAGCTCCATTACTCGCAAAGACTAAGGTGGTGCACTTCTGCGCCATCCACGGCTCCACTCTGACCCAGATTGTTTCTCAATGGGGTGCGCCTGGAAGTGGTGGACTCGCATCGTTTTCTTGGTCTAGTATTTGACCGACGCCTCACCTGGGAGGCTCATATTCGCAACCTTAGGGTCTCTTGTACCCGCGCCATGGATATTCTTCGTTCCGTGCCTATCAGCGCTACGGATGGATCCAATTCCCAAGAGGGGATCGGTTTCCACGCCGTATCCCCTATGTTTGAAGTGACCGGGGCTCTGCCTTGCGCTGCGTCTGTCTTCACGGCCGAATTGTTTGCAATACACCGCTCGGTACGGGAGATTACGCGACGTGCCCGGTCCGGAGACCGGATTGTGATATATATCGACTCACAAAGCGCCCTGAGTGCTCTCGGGCATTGGAATCTCCGCATCCCCTGGTTCGCGATATCCGTGACGCCACGGTTTTTGCGAGCCAGGCGGATGTCGAGATTATCTTCTGCTGGGTTCCTGGACATGTAGGGAATGCGGGCGTCAGAGTCCGCGAGGACTGAGCGACCAGACCAGCGTTTCGTTGTTCCTTACACCGATTACATGACAGGAATACGGGTAGCTCTCCGGCCTCCTTGGCAAAAAAGATGGGAGACGGTCGAAGGGAACTTAAAGTTGGATCCCATTGCGCCGCGACTGTTCCCATGGACCTACTCACCAATGCCCCGACGGCTTCAGGTTCCTTTTGTCGTCTCCGAATTGGACACACTTGCGGAACGCACCGCCATTTGATAGAGCGCTCGCCTGCATCATACTGTGAAGACTGCGTTATCCCCCAGACTGTTTGGCACATTCTTGTTGAATGTCCCAGTCTGGGTGATATCCGCGCACGTTACCTATCCCTTGTGCTCGGCACTGGTTCGTGCACACCGACTTGTGGACTTTATGCCTTTTGCCTCCTCCACTTTATTTGACCTTTTTGTGCGTTTCTTTTTGTAGGTCACATGTTCCTGCTCCGGGGCGGAGGCGGGCCTACCCCCTGACGCCGGAGCACGCTCTCGTTGTTGTTAATTTTTTTAGCCTTTGTTCTTTTTATCGCTGTTATTTGTTAGTTACTTATTGCTATTTTTTTTGTTAGTTTTTTTTTTTAATATAGCCTACTAGTAGGCTGTGTTGTGTACGGCGACTTATGCCCAAGTAGGCAGTCGCCAGATAGGCTACCATAATTAAAAAAACCATTACTCGCGATGGATGCGAGTAATAGAAGAGGTACAAATACCTTCCTAATCGGAATGCATTTGTACCTCGCATCGAGCTCGTTTTAACCGCTGCAGTTTCAAACTTTTGTCTTATTTACGAGGAGCGGTCAATAAGTTTTGCAATTCAGATATAAGGAAACGAGAAATGAGGAAAAGTGTTTTATTATTTTTCAATATAACTACCCTCGACTTCACTGCACTTGTGCCACTTGTCCCCGAGGCTTCGAATTCCCGACAACCAGAAATCTCCCGACTGCTGTTCAATCCACTCCTCGACGGCGAGCTGGGCATCTTCATCGTCCGCAAACTGGGGTCCACGCAGTGCAGTCTTGAGCTTTCGGAATAAAAAGTAGTCGCTAGGGGCCAGATCTGGACTGTAGGGGGGATGGTTAAGCTCCTCGAATCCGCACTCGCGCAGGGCAGCTTGTGCAACTCTGGCCTCCTGTACAGGGGCATTGTCGTGGAGGAGCAGGACACCGCGTGTCAACTTGCCGCACCGCTTCTGACGGATGCACTTTCTTCAACCCAGCCAGTTCCTCAGCGTAATAATTGGCCTGTGATGGTCCTTCCACGAGGCGCATAGTCCACCATCAACACTCCCTCAGAATCCCAGAAGATGGTCTGCCATGATCTTCCCGGCTGAGGGTTGGGTCCGGAACTTGATGGGGGTCGGAGAGCCCCTGTGCTTCCAGGCCATGCTTTCGAGCATGGTCTCGGGATTCCAGTGATGGACCCACGTTTCATCACCTGTCACTATGCGTGACTCGAATCCCGCCGGGTCTTGGTTGTACAGGAGCAGCAGCTCCTCCGAACTTTGACGACGGGCAGGGACCTTGGTTATGGCTAAATTGTCGTGGATAATGTTGATAACACTTCCATGTGATATTCCAAGTTCTCGCTCGATTTCTTCGACCATCACCCGTCGATTTTCGAGGATCATCCTCTCCACACGGGCCACATTGCCCTCGTTGGTCACGTCTGACGGGCGTCCTGAACGGGGGTCATCTTCAAGGGACTCACGAACATGGTGAAACTCCCAATTCCAGCGAGCAATGGTTGCATAGGAAGGGGCGGTGTCGGTGTACACTGCAACCATGCATTCATGGATCTCTTTTGCATTCTTGCCTTTCTTGGCAAAGATTTGATCACTGCGCGGTGCTCAACCTTCTCCATTGTTGAAAAATTTGTGATTGACGATCTGCGATCAGCTACTGCTTCTTAAATAGACGAGGCAGGAGCGTGCGGCTGCAGGTTCTGACTTGTCATAACTTGTCCTAACACCCCTACAAACAGCCATCCCTCTTTCTCTGTTTTGCTTGACCGATTCGCAAAACTTATTGACCGCCCCTCGTATTTTATCGTTCATTTATACCGTTTTTGAGATTGAGCTGTTAAAAAGCTGGTGCCTCATCCTCCACCTTAGAACAATCATACGATTCCCTCTTTAGTCACCATTTCGTGTGGTCTGGTTTATTGCCAATTCCTTGAGCGCAAACTATTATCATTGTATATGCGTTCTGGATGTCGTTCGACCCATTGTAACATAATTTAGTGTAATTTATTGGGGTCTTTTTTTACTGCGTCTTCTCTGCGCCAACATTCGTTTACATATGCGTCGCTGCTCAGAAATTATATAAAGGGCCAATTCCAATGCTTTCTTCTCCCAAGGGAGAAGTAGATAAATACGATTAGCCAAATATCAAGGCCGTCTTTTTAGGTTATGTAACTCTCGAGATCTTGAATGGGACTCGTCGCGCCGGACTGTGGTGTGTTTGGGATTTGGGACTCGGCTGGCTCTGTCGGATGAGGGAACGGCCTCCCTCCCTCCTTCCGCGACCCTTTCTTTTAGTTCATTAGATTTTGATTTTTTTTCTTTAATATCATAAATATGAGCTTGTGTATATGATTTCGACGGTTGTGCCCTCGAGGGGACCTTAAAATTAAAAAGACCCTCACGCGACTGGGCAAACCTCGGTTTGACCGATCGATCGGAAATTAATTTGCGCCATTTAAAAATGGCCGATTCCTATTGGGCACTTCAAAATGGCCGATCCCTTTTGGGGATTTCCAAGTGGCATATCCTTATTGGACATTTAAACATGGTCGATTCGTATTCGACATTTAAAATGACCGATCCATTTTGGGCATTTAAAAATGGCCGATCCCTTTTTTGTATTTCAAAATGTTCGATCCCTTTTGGGCATTTCAAAATGGCCGAACCCTTTTTGGTATTTCCAAATGGCTGATCCCTTTTGGGCACTTAAGAAATGGTCGATCCATTTTGGGCATTTAAAAATGGCCGATCCTTATTGGACATTTAAACAGTCGATTCCTATTGGACATTTAAAATGAGACCGATCCCTTTTTGGTATTTCAAAATGGTTGATCCCTTTGGTCGATCCTTTTTGGTATTTTAAAATGGTCGATCCCTTTTGGCTATTTAAAAATGGCTGATCTCTTGGGCGCGTCTCATGACAAAAATCTGTTAACATTAAGGTAATTGTTATTAATTACTTAATTTCGCCCCCCTCCATCTTTTTTCAGACTGGATAATGCAATTCACCTAAAAATCCGAATGACATTCGCTTGAACTCAGAAGGTGGAGAAAGACGGGTGGGTAGTGGTGTGTTTTGCTACCAACCAGCGACCGGGCAACCCTTCGTGGCCCAAGGGAGATCCGCCTGTTCGCGTCAAGGGAGTGTGGCTATAGAAATCCCCTTCGCCAGTTGTGCGAAAGAAGGACAATGAGAAAACTGTTGTGATGGCGTCAGACTCGATACCTTGACCTTAGAAATCCAACGCCTATCCATTAAGCTTGCTAAAGCTACATTATTGCCGTTGCATTATTGTTACTTAAAACTAAAAAAGCGAACAACTAACGTGAGAACCTTGACTAGGAAGTTAGCGTCGAGTTTTGCAACGAAATGGGCAAGTTGGGTGGGGGGGAAATTGAAAATGGCTGAATATCCTTGAGAGGGGGCTTTACGGGGCCGGCGCGATCACCGGGAACGTGGGGTTCGCATCTCTCTTGAACTAACCAAACCTGCCCAATGGTCCTGACCATCTAACATCCTTTGAGGGGTGCCCGAACGGTAGAAAAACGGCCTACTTTGACCAAATCTTGCTTGGCAGTCATGAATTCGTGTGATGCACCAAAACTACTAATGTCACTCCTTGAACAGGCGGTTCCAAGTAACCCGATGAAACAACTCCTTGAGAGGGCGGTGCCAAACACATCTCTGGCACTAATTGAGAAGTCAGTGCTAACATGAGAGTTGGCCTCGATGGTGAGCGTGCCTCCTCCTTGTTTTGCTTTTTTTTCGTTTGTTTGTTTGTTTTGTGAGCTTTTTTGGAGGGTGTCCTCTTTGCTTTTGTTTTTTAGTGTAGCCTATCAATAGGCTAAAATTGATTACGGCGCCTTTAAAGAAAACAATCCCCTCAATGTTAAATTCTGAAATCGCACCACTACTACTTAATCAATGAAGGTCTCGTGAGAACCAAATTTAAACACTCATAATATTTGTCCTCTGGCGAAGAAGTCACGCGAGGAACAATCAGTCCAGTCGTTACTAAGGTGCGAATGACGTGATCGAGGAAAGTCGAGGAGGGAAGAGCTCTTTAGTTTAACATTAGGGTCGTAAATGTTAATTAGGGAATTTATGTTAACGTCGTAATTCAGTTAATTGCGACGAGATTGTTGCGTCGTGAATTATTTCGTTCGCTAGTGAGGTGTTGAGCTCGTTTTTCTTGACGTGTAGGGGTGGATAAGTTAATCAGCTCCACACCAATTTGCTGGAGTTCTAAGTTGTGTCGTCATGTCTACTAAATTAATTTGGTTTCAGGACAGTTTCTGTGTGTGCGGTCGTGGTATGCAAGTAGTTAAAAGGTTTGTTCTAGGCACAAGAGTTCCAGACTTTATTCCATTGCACTTTAAATCTTCAAATGGAAAATGTTTTTGAAGGAAACTTTGCTGTCGGCCATCATTAAATTCTCTCAGGAAATCAATTTCAAATTAAGCGAAGTTTTATTAAAATTATACTCGTATCTCATAATTAATAGCAATTGTCAGTCTTAAATTTAATTTATCGGACTAATTTATTTAAAAAATAATACATTTTTTCTTATGTGTTAATAACTTATTCTAACCTAATGTGGATTTGTTCGTCGATTTGTTTGTGACGTCATATTTTTTCTTTGAATTCCTTTTGTTTTTCTTTCTCGTTTATTCATCCTTTGCCACTGAAAAGGTAAACACACACACACACACACACACACACACACACACACATATATATATATATATATATATATATATATATATATATATAATATAGTTTTTCTCTTATGCAGTTTATTGCTTCCGTGGCCTCAATAATTCTTTTGCAAGAATCTTTATATTTCCACTACTTTTTCTTGTTTTCTGTTGTTAATTTCATTTATTTAAACGTCACAATTTTAGGGGCATAAAATATATTTTTCTGGCGTATTTACGGGTCAGAAACCCTAATATGATGTTCATTGCCGCCGCAAATGGCCTACCCTAAAGTTAGCTTCGCATTTATGTGAGAGCAGCTACTACGAAAACTAATCAATTTTCGGCCAAAAGAAACGATTTTAAGGGACAATAACGATCATTCAGTTCTCAACTGAATGCTAGAGCTTAAACTAACTCGTTTAGTCATAAACAAGTTAGGTCATGTTAGGATCGTATTATGAAGGACTGTTTTACTTACGTTTAGTAGCCTGGATTATACAACTTTACTACCTGACAAAGGAAATCATGGAAGCCATGTTTTGTCGTATTCAAGAAATGAGCACGTGCCATTTAGACAAGAAAGAATGTCTTTTTTTCCCCGTATGCAGAAACGAAACTTTTGACCTCTCTCAAATCGCGTTTGATGTTCTGGCTGTGAGCCCCTTCGACCTAGAAAGTAAGTGAATTGCGGCTGTATTGAACATCATATTCGTGTTTCTGGCTACTAAAAAGTCCGAAAAATACATTTTAATGCTGAAATCGTGGTGGTATGTTCTAGAATCCCCCCCCCCCCCACACCTTTTTCCTCACTCGAGTTCTGCTGAATGGATATCAAGGTTGTGTCCAGCATAGACAGAGACGATTACGTTACCCATTGTGGTCCTGGCCGGTCCCTCAGGAGCAGGGTTTGATCGCCGTTCCCAAAGTTTGCAACGGTCGCATTCTGGAAAGTGTGAGCTTTGAACTTTGAATGAGGTAAGTTGGTAGATGTGGGTAGGGGACAAAGAAAGGGTGTGGGGACAGATAGCTGAAAATAGACAAGGGGTGAAAAGAGAAAGAAGTGTGGTAGGGTGCAAAGAGATGCTAACTAAGTGCCTGGTGATCATCAGGTCTATCGCTTTTAAGTATTTTCTTGTTTTGTGGTTCCTTTGTTGTCTTTGGGGTAGTTTATATTATTATGGCGTTCAAGCCATTTTTCTTCTATAAAATTAATGTTCTTGGATTTGTTATGCGCATTTGCTCTTTTAGTAATAAATTACTTCAATCTCTTTAGTATTATGCTTAGTGTCTGTTTTTTTGTATATCTTGTAGTGAGTGTAAATCGTGTCTTTTGTATTTTCTTTGATGTCTTCTTCGTTATAGTTGGGTCTTCATCGGTGAATTTGCTGTCGATATTCGGTGAATTCTTGTAGAAATTGGTGAGGTTTCCTAATTAGGTTTTCTTTTCATGATTGGTTTTATTGTCACTGGTTTGGGTAAAAAACATTCTTATTTTCATGCGTAGAACGGCACTTCTGCTCCACCAGCTCAAGCCCAGCGGAGCTCGGAAATCTGGCGCGACTTATACCTCTTATGTTCTAATTAATTATTTGGACGATATCATCGTTCAATTCTCGATTAACCAGTTCCTGCATATTCCTTGTCCGTTCTTCTATGACAACGTTAATGGGACTTAACCCCGCCTCCCGGTGCAGCTCTTCCTGGCGTCTTCTTTCTCGCCTGAGTGTACCTGTAATTAGGTACACACATTTGTTCTGCACCACTTGTAGTTTCCTCTTTTGTGTCTTCGTGTCACACGAGAGGGCGGAAGTGGGGTATAGCAGCGTCGATCTTACAAGTACATTGTAGATCTTTTTCTTATTGCTTTCACGGAGATTTCTGAGCATGTATAGAGTTCTGACTGCAGCTGTGGCCTTGGTGATTCTTTCATGGACGTGCTTCGTGTTCCCGGTTGAAGTAATCTTCATTCCGAGTACATTGCACTCCGTGGTGTAGGGATAACATTTATCCCCCATCCTAACATCGGATAGTAGTCTTCTACCTATGCGGACTACTTTGAACTTTTCTTGGTTCGTGCGGATTTTCAACCCGGCCTCGTAGGTGTTAAGGTTCTCAATTTCTGCTGCTGTCATACGAGCTTGACAAGGCACATTCCTCCATTGACAAGTGATTATCTGGGTGAAATCATCGGCGAATTGAATGTTGAGGCAAGTGGGGCTCACAGGGGCTGGAACATCAGCGGTGTAAATCAAGTAGAGAGTGGGGACAGGCACCCCGCTGTGAGAGGCCCGCAGTGAGCAGAAACTTTGGTTCGTCCGTGCACCCTAAACTGATATACTTAGAAAAAACTCTCCATGACATAGTCACAGAGAGTTCTTTCTAAGTTTTCACTTAGGCCCAGTCATAAGTTCTTGTACTGCATTTCCCGCTGCTACACCTTATAAAACGCCTTTGATATATCCCGACAAAAAATGTCCACGTAACTTCTTTCCCGTTTTGCTTGGGCTAGCTTTTCCGTGATGGCATTATTCGCCTTTTCCGTACTTTGCTTCCTCCTAAACCTGAATTGATATCGGTTGAAGATGGAGTTCTCCTCCAGGTGAGACACCAGTCTTCGGTTGAGGATCTTCTCGAAGAGCTTCCTGCCAAATTCTAGAAGTGAAATTGGCCGGTAGCTCTCCTTCAACGTTGGGTCCATTCCGTGCTTAGGCAAGAAAATCATCTTGGCCGTTTTATAAGCATCTGGGAAGTATCCCGTGTTCAGACAGGCGTTAAATATCCTTCTCACCCCTTCGATAACATTGGCTGGCCCCTTTTCAAAGTTCAACTCTGTAAGCCCCGATTGTCCTGGGGTTTTTTGTCGGAATGAGCGGAGCCCGCCGAGTAGTTCTCCGTTAATCTCGATGTAATTAAACTGTAGCTGACAATTCGCCAGACAGATGTCTGGTTTTGTGGCACTTCCTCCTCTGACAAAGGTGGGGAAGTCGGGGCCTATTCGAGGGGCAATGTTTCTGTCCAGCAATAGATCCAGGCTTCTTCCTATACCGTTGAAGGTCCTTTAACCGGATTCTCGGCATCTCGCATTCAGATCCCCCATTAATATAGTTGGGGCTCTTCTGGTAAATAGGCCAGTGAAAGTGTGAATTGGTAACACGTCTCTCCTTGGCTGTTGATATCCGGTAGCAATGACCAACCCTCCTATGTCGAGTTCGACCTCAATCGCGAGGTAGGATTCTTCTAGATTTCTTATTTGCTTGTATTTTATTATTTTCTTTATTGCAATAGCGGCACCGTCGAACCGCTCCTGCGAATAATTCGTGATCAACATATCGTAGTTCCAGATTTGAAAGTGTGAGTGTGTTGTTCTTTGACCCTTTTTTAGGTCTGGGTCTGGGATAATGTTCACTTTTAGTGAAGACCTATAGTACTTGCCGCTCAGGATTAGCAGTATAATAATAATGTTCAAATATTCGGTCATCCCTTAATTCAGTGATTCCCAAGTGGGCCCTTGGAAATTTTGATGGGGGAGCCAAGAATATGTTTTTGATAATGAGTATTCATCCGTTATTTAATAATAATTTTGTTAAATTGGTTAATTAACTGATTTAATTCAGTTACTTCAACTTTCCTATTGTTGGCATCTATGGTAATTTGTGATTAACACCGTATTGTCTGTTTATTTAGTTTTTTTATTCTTTTGTGGTCAATAAATATGTTATAATAATAATAATAATAATAATAATAATAATAAGTATTTATAATGCGCCCTTCAGGGCTGTTAGCCCTCACAGAGCGCAGGTTGTGTAGCGAGTGTAGAGAAAGTTTACAGGGGAGAGAAGGCAATTCTGAAGAGATGAGTCTTCAGGAGACGTTTAAAAGTAGCAAGGGAGGGAGAGGATCGGACTTTGGCAGGAAGAGCATTCCAGAGTCTAGGAGCACAAACTGAGAAAGAACGGTCACCCATCGAGCAGATGACAGAACGAGGAGTGTTCAGGAGGGAAGCGAGGTTAGACCGGAGTGCCCGAGGAGTTTGACCACGGGAGAGGGCAGACGAGAGATAAGGTGGAGCCTCGAGGTTTAGGGCCTTGTAGGTGATGAGAAGAATTTTATAGTAGGTACGGAAGTGAATAGGTAAAGAATAAAGATTACAATATTAAAAAGTTATAATTATTTTAATTTTTTTTGACCCACACGGGCATACGTTTTTTTTTATTATTTAGTTATAGTAGGCCTGGGGTTCAGGAAGAGGTTGGGAAGCACTGTCTTAAGTCTTCAACATTTTTTTCATGTTTATCATTATTTTATAGTTAGAAAATTAAACTACTCTTTTGAAAGTTTATTTATTGATAATTAATATAATTTTCCATAACCTTTCAATGTCATGTTTTTCAAATTCAAAGTCAAATATTTTTTACAAAATTCTTTAAACTTGTTTCGACATTTTTGTTGTTGTTTACATAATATTCTCTTCAGATGATTCGATAACTTCTTTACAGATATCAAATCTAATGAGGTTAAGTCGAGTGAGTATGAAGGAGCACTCTTCTTCTTTTATTGATTAAAGATGGATTTTTTTCTTCAAGTGCTGCATTTAAAAAGGTCAACTGATAATATTAGACCTCTTTGGTGATATTCTTATTTGGCTTAGGAAATTAAAAATTGATTTTCCCATTCATATCTCACCCAACGCACAAAAGATTTTTCCTGGATGAGCCCCGTGTTTCAGCTGAAGTATTGATTTTCTCTAGGAATAATCCTCTCTTGTAACAATCCTACACAAAAATCGTTCACTTTTTAGTCGAGAAATGAGAGATGAAAAAATGATGCATTGTTGCAAGTGTACCTTTACCAGGTCGTGAGGAAACTATTGCCTCAATCACGAAAACTTGTCAATCTCCTTTAAATGACGATGCACAGCGGAATGAGTTGAATGCAATTTTCACCAAATTGTTTGTTCCCGAGCGAATAAATGCCGCATCACTTATGGGATTATGTATTATATGGAGGAGGGAATTCTTGAGTTTTAGAACAGAACATAAGAGCCTGGCCTCACCTAGATATTAACTTCATCCAAAATCAAACAAGAAAGAATTTTCCGCGCAGTGAATATTATCAGCCCTGATCCAGTCTCATAGAGTGTAGGTCAATTAAATATTAACTAACGAATCCTGGTAACCGAGATTTGTACCAAAGACCATACAAATTTTACCTGTTTCATATACGCGAAAATTGAGCGTAACAGCAACCCGAAGGAGTAAGAAAATGTCATCAACTCAGAACGGTACAAGAGAGAGTACCGATCAGTGATCAGTAAAATATAGCTGACGGGACCATTCTGAAAAGAGAATCGTAATAAAAAATATAATACGTATTTGAACTCGAGCTTAAGCCCTACAAAAATCAAGGATTCCAGTAACTCTCAAACGATACTAGAGATTTTTGTCAAAAATCCAACGAATGTGAGTCAAAATCTTTTCAACTTAGAATCTTAAGTTCAAATATTACATGGAATAGCGCCTACCATTCTTTGGGGGGAAATTGAGTTATATATTTTTTTTAATTAAGGGTGTTATAAATTACATTGATTATTTAATAGTTTGTGCATCTCCAGGTATATTACATGATTCATGTCCTTGACCAACATTTGCATGGAAATCTCTCCCGGTAATGTTTAAATGGGGTCTGTTCAAACGAGACCTGTTGATATCATCTAAAGTGGAAGGGGGGAAAGGGGGCTCAGAAATTGACAGAAGCGTCGGCTCGTCCTGAGCTCAAAAAGACAACGTTCAAATCAACTCTGTGCATTCGCCACGCTGCGTATCCTACAATCTCTACATTCTTCCTGTGTACTAGCAATTGTTGATATCTACTTTTCAGGTCCTATTTCTTCGTAACATCGAGGCTTGCATTTGGTATTCGTTCGGACACGCAATGCCATTCATTATCTAACTCCTTGTTTAAGATCTTTTTGATTAGAAACCCTACTCCATGTTGCATTTGATCTTGTTTCTCTTTGTTTTACCACACTTGATGTCCGTTTCTTCAATTACCACTTTCCCATTTCATCGAGACCATTTATGTATGTCCCATTAATATTTTCAGAGTTGAGTAGGTGTATGCTATGTAGAAAGTGGCAGATACTCGTATACTGAACTGTACGCAGCCGTGGTATTGTATAAATTGTATTATTGGATACGTTCACTTGTTTAGTGTTCGTTCCTGCTTTCACTTTATCAGAAGCCAAGCTGTTCAAATTAATTCATGTTTATGTCGCTCATAACATATGTATCCTGCAGGGAGAAGTAAAATTTGATGAGTAGTGCTTTTATTTACATTTTCTACCAACTCTTTGAAGAACACGCTTGTAATATGTGCTTGGACAGATCCCAAAGAAAATGGCAAAACAGAGAAACCCAAACAGTCGCGTGTTTACATCTTCACGGGCGAAGAGGGAAAGAGACCACAATGGAAATGTAAGCCTAAGAAGCTCGCCTTTCTTGAAGAAAAGACCGGGGAGGGAGGATATGCAAGAGGTCCAAACTGTTTATAATGCCAGCAAATATTTCTTAATATGCAGTTGTACAATTTCATTAGAAATTTACATTATGGCTGACTCGCTCACTCACTATAGATGGAGGTTAAATAATGGATTTCAATTTCTCGAGCTGTCAATTTGTTGGCTCGTGCTGGACTGATGCAGGAAAAGGGCATACGATGTTTACGACAAGTGCACTGATGTTAATTCTCGCTTTTAAGCCTGTGGAGGCTTCCATCGCCTAGGCACCTGGTTCAAACCCATTTTAGCATGACGTCAGGCAACAATAGGCACTCACAACAGCGCTTTCGTCCTTTCCCCGTCTTCACACATGCAATATCCAGTGTTCCATCCCGGAACCTGCCAACAGGGTATCTACATGCACACGCCCATGACGTGGCACGGGTGTCCCCACTCACTCACTGGGTCACGAAGGATTCCCTGCTCGCCGTTTGGCGTCAAAACACACTACTATACTACCCTGAATCTTCCCCACCAAACGTGGACCAGGTTTAGTGCCCTCTCTCTTACCAGCTATGATTTTTATGCGAGTTTCATTATCCTGTCAGGGGAGCTCGTTCACGATTGAAAATGGACAGATGATGTAACTAACTTAGTGGTCTGTCTTAGGGACGTATAATTATGAAGACTTATATGTTTATATATACAGGGGTTGGACTTGCAATTGCTTCAGTGATGACGGAGGTGGAAATCTGTTAAGATCAGGTGAATGTGCTGGTCAGGGAAGATGTTGGATTACATTTCGATGCTCCTCAAACCAAGACAAAACCTTTTGGGCTTTGTCCGGGACCATTATCATCTTGAAAAATGGCGGTGTCTGAAAACAGTATGCTAATCATAGTAAGATGCTTACCATTGACAATGTCGAGATGTCTGTTGGTAGTAACCTGATGGGACAAGCTGAATACTAGCCTATAGCTGCCTAAACCATTATGGATTTGACAGTTGGAAGCAGACATTCGAGAGTGTAGGCTTCCTTTGGCGTTCTACTACACAGCCATTTGTAGGAAGTAATTTAAGTGACTAATCGTCGGACCATACTAACATTCTTCAGTCACGAAGTATGAAGTTTTATGATCGTGACACCATTTCTTTTGCACTTTGGCGATTTCGGAATTGCTGCCCTTCCATGACTGTTTTCTTTGTGAAGCTCTCAGCGCACAGTTCCTATTGAAACAGTATCGCTCTATTGCTATTATGTTCTGCTGTCGACTTTGCTGCAGTAGTTTTGTCTCTTTTGGCCACAATCTTTGTTAGTGTTCGACGACCCCTGTCAGTTAACTTCAGTTTTCGGCCACTGGTGTTATCGCAAATGACGTCTGATGTTTTGTGTATGGTGTCATAGCTGTGTACACTGTTACTCATGACACATTAAATAGTTGAGCTGTTTCATTTACAAATGATTCTTGTAAGTTTGATAGGTCACGCATCATTCCGTCCGCCATGCGTGAGCGTCACTGACAACAACGTGGTGTGCATTGAAATACACAATACAAGAATTTAAAAAATCACCTTAGAAACAAATGAACGTCGCAGTATTCTTTTGTAGCCAGTGTTGACAAATACGTAAGAATGTAGGCTTTCAACAAACCCTCTGTCGCAGAGGGGTAGGAAATAACTATCCTGTGTAATTGATGTGGTTTCTGGGTGCATAAAAGATGTAGTGGTATCATGAGTAGGCTACATAATGATGGAGAATTTCAGTGCACTGTGTGTAGAGGAGAGCAAGTGAAAGAAAGTATTGTATTTGATCATGTGTCGCTTGAATGCGGAGAGGAGTTTTGCTATCTGGAAGATATGATCAATGCAGGGGGAGGTGCTGGGCCAAGTTCCGTGGCAAGGGTTAGAAGTGGTTGGAAAAATTCAGAGAGCTGCTTCCTCTCTTGACGCTGAGGGTTTTTTCCCTCCGATGTAGGAGACATCTGTACACCGCGTGTGTACGAAGTGCAATGTTGTACGGCAGCGAAACTTGGGCTGTGAATGAAGAGGCCATCCAGAGGCTCAAGCGTGCTGAGATGAGAATGGTGAGATGGATGTGCGGTGCATCTCTAAATTTGAGGCCTGGAGGTGACAGAGTTGCGAACTGCATTGGTGTGGCACTGAGAAGAGGCAGAATGAGGTGGTTCGGTTATGTGGAGGAAAGGATGTAGGATAATAATTGGGTGAAGGGTGTTAGTAGTTTGGAGGTTGGGGGTGTAGCTGCCAGAGGGAGACCGAGGAAGACATAGATTGAGGTCATACAGAGGGACCTCAGAGATATGAGTTTGAATAGAGAAACAGCCAGAGATCGAGCAACATGGAGAGCCGCCATTAGGTAAATGAGGCCGACACATGAAAGCATGTATGGAGCCTTAAAAATGATGACGATTATATATTTTCAGCGCGTGTGGTCAAGATGTAAACGACGTTGAATTTCCTTATCCCACCTTCTACGACCTCGCCTTCTCAGTCTCTCATGTCTAAAGTTGTCAATTTTCGGTTGTTGCTTCTAGTAATGTGATCTGCTCATTTCCACTTGGGAATTTTTATTCTTCTTATCCATCTCTTTCTTTCATGGCGCTTACAGATTATTTCTTACATGAATCGTTCGATGTTTGTCTGACTTGTCCTCGGCTTCTGCATCTTATATGTTGTCCACATTTCACTTTCTACTGCCGCTACCCTAATTTTATCATTGTACTCATTTCCTTTCGGTCTGCTCCCATCCGAAGTCAATGGTTCTCTAAGACATTTTTCTTTTACTTGGTTTTAAATTTGAGTGTCATTTCTAATTGTTCTCCCTTGTGCTGGAATAGTAATCGTTGATCGAGAGAAAAAAAGGAGTGGAGAAGGAATTTTTAGTCGAAGTGCACTCCTAGTTGCGACTTATTTACCTTTTCAAGAAGCCGCAACGGATTCAGGTTGCTTTCTGTCGTCTCCTAATTGGACCGCGGGACGCACCGCCATTTGATGGTGCGCTCGCCTGTGCCTTACTGCGACCACTGTCTTGAGCCCTAGACTGTTCGGCACATTCTTATTGAACGTCCCAGTCTGGATGATTTTCGCACTAGCTACCGCTTGTCCCTTGTATCGGTACCTGTTTCTGAACACATACTTGTGAACTATACGACTTTTTTTAATTTGAGTGTTTGTTGTAGGTCGCATGTTCTTGCCCCGGGGGGAGGCGTCTATCAATTACCATGCGGAAATTGCCACAAATCTTCCACTGGAGAAACTGGCCGAAATTTAGATATGCGAACTCAAATTCGTCGTTCGCATCGGAAACGCGTCTACTCCGATCGTATGAAAGGTTTTCACCGTGAGCTGAAAGGATTGTATCAAATGAGCATCAGCACGGGTACATCCCGTGATACAATGTACCGTATGAGAGAAATAAAGGAAGAACTAAAAATTCTAATTTACCCACAAGATGAGAAATGGAATGAAGCTATCGAAGAACTAGATAGCGAAGCATCACCCAAAGAATTCTGGGTGAAAATCAAGAAAATGAGAGTAAAACCCCAGAAGAAAAAGATGGAATTAGAAGACGACCAAGGTGAAATTAAATCAGAGGAGAATGAAATGGAGGAAATTTTCAGGCAACACTGGGAACAGATTTTCAGAATCAGTGAAGAAGAAAATGAAGACTTCGACGTTGATTTTGAAAATCAGATTATAGACGAGCTGAACGAAATCATTGAAATGACGCATCCTAACCACCGAGTGAACCGGGAAGAAGGAGAAGAAGAAAGAGTGACGCTAGAATAACTAGAAAGCGCATTCCACTCCTTTAAGCACAAAGCTCCAGGACGGTCAGGTTTGACAAAGTTAAACTTCATCAAAGCACAGAGATGCGTGCGGGAAAGTTTACTCAACATCTTTAATTCCTTCTTAAATGTAGGCTACTTTCCGGACGCATACAAAACGGCAAAAATGATCTTTATTGCCAAACCTGGAAAGCCCACGACGAGGAAGGAGAGTTATCTCCCAATATCCCTTCTGGAAATTTGGGGGGAAACTCTTAGAGAAAATCCTGAAAAGAAGACTCGTCGAGCACTTGGAGGAAAATTTGCTCTACAACGAACATCAATACGGCTTCAGAAAGAAGAGAAGCACCGAGATGGCAATAAATATCATCACGGAAAAGATTGCTCAAGCTAAGAAAAACAGGAGCTATATCGACATAGTATGCAGGGACGTGTCAAAGGCAATACAAGATCCTCCAGCTGGGTTTGAGCGCAAAGCCTGAAAATATCCTCTGTGATTATTATGTCATGGAGAGGTCGGCTCACGGACGGTCTCACTTTTAATCTACAGGCAGGATTGCCTCAAGGTGGATATGGATGTCCTTGATGTATGTGAAGGTGTAATAGCCGGAAGATACAAATGGGAATTTACCTCGGACGACTTCAGTGAAAAGCAAGTCGAGGAGGCTCTACTCCAAGGCTTGGTCAAGCTGGCACCGGATACCTTTGTCACCCTTACTGACTGCGAATTCAGAAAAAATGAACAGGTAAAACTATCACGCCACCCAACACTCCACAAGGACCTAAGCTCGTAAGAGAATAAGTCCTAAAATATCATAATCACACTCAAGAACCCTTAAGTGAACTAGATAATGGAGACCTTAAAGATATTACATTTTAACTCTGACGGATGGACGAATAAACAGACAGTATACGGAAATGTATTGTGACAATGTGACCCAGACGTTATATTTATTTCCGAACATGCAATAAATGACACAAACACACTAAAAATTTTCCCATACGAAGTTTTAACCAAAAATCACAGCGGAGAACGTTATGACGGTTGCGCTATAGCTGTGAAAAGAGGTCTTGACTTCAAATCCTTAAGTGGACTCGATGAATCTTGCCTCGCTGTGGAGGTCCGTACTGCAGTGGGACCCCTGGTCCTGGCAACAGGGTACCAACCCCGAAGGAGAGGGTATTTGCCCCTTCCCAACTTCCTGCACTTATGTGGTCACGGCAGAACCGTTCTCTTTGCCGGTGACCTCAATGCAAGAAGTGCTGCCTCTGATTATACGTCGACCAACCCAGCAGGCAGGAATCCCGAGACACTTATAGATAGACATATTATGACTAGAATTGGACCAGACTTCCCCACATACATCACACACAGATCAGCCACCAAACCAGATATAGTACTCGCCAGCAATATGTTCCCATACAATTACTTCATTGAGCCGGGTCCTCCTATTCCCAGCGACCACCAGGCTATCCTTATTAAAGTTTCAACCTCCCCCATTCAAATCCCTATCCCAGAGCGAAAGAGCTACGCTCGAGCCAACTGGGATAAGTATAAACAACTCCTCGAAAGTTATAACCCTGAACCCTTAATTAATGCCACCCTAGAGGAAATTGACGAGGAGTTGGATAAAATTAATGAACATTTATTAAAAGCCGACAAGGAAGCCGTCCCCCGTGTTAAATATAAAACTCTTCCTGCCCCCTCGTGGACCCCTAGAATGAAATCCCTCGCGAGGGAATATAGGGAACGGATTAATGAAGTAAACCTCACTGGCCCCAACATCAACACACACAGACAAACACGACACATTCGTGACGAACTAATGACTCCTATAAGGGACCAACAGAATGTACTTTGGAATAATTTAATTGATAGACTGAACATAGAGACCGACTCACGTACATTCTGGCAGACTGTTAAACGACTAAAAGGCGGACAACTGCTAAAGACTATTAAACTCAGACGTGATGATACTGAAATTACGGACGTGGAAAGAATCGAAGAGGAATTCAGACTCTTTTGGGCCTCTATATTTAAGATATCCCCGGAAGAGAATGATGACTTCGATTTAGACTTCGAAGACGGAATTATTAACGACCTGAATGATCAGATACACAGAAGCCATCCTCACCATTGCTTATCACAGGAGAGAGAAATGGAAGGACTCGGCGGTAGAATTACTGCCGAGGAGCTCGCAAGAACCTTAAAGTCCTTTCTACATGACTGACAAAGGAGAATTTTATTCGAGCCCCGCCCAACATCTTATTGGGGCTCATGAATACCATGAACGCGTGCCTGAATGTGGGTTACTTCCCTGATCACTGGAAGGTAGCGAAAATGATATTCATTCCTAAAGCCGGTAAACCACCGGACAGTCCAGCTAACTTCAGGCCTATATCTCTCTTAGAATTTTCAGGGAAAGTCTTGGAGAAGATATTAGTCAACAGGGTAAATACGTTCCTCGAGAATAACAATTCTTATAACAACCAGCAGCATGGCTTCCGAGTGAAGTGAGGAACAGACACGGCGCTAGCCGTGATTACCGAGAAGTTGGCAAAGTAAAATCAGAAAAACACCACGCAAATCTGGTGCTACGCGATGTTAAAAAGGCCTTTGACAAAGTATGGAGGAGTGGCCTACAATATAAAATCTTACAACTGGGCCGCAATCCCATACTTGAAAGGATCCTTTGTGATTACGTAATGGAGAGGAGGGCGTTTCTGAGTATTAAAGGTTATAATGGCCCTAAGTTCGAGCTCGAGGCGGGGGTGCCTCAAGGCGGGTGCATAAGTCCCCTGCTCTATAACATTTACACCATCGACCTTTCCCGACCTCTGACTGAAGGTTCCTTGTACGTCCAATTTGCCTTATCGGAATGCCAATTTCATGGCACAGAGTACGGCGGTGGAAATCGAAAACATCAACTCTTTCGAGAGAAGATGGAAGATATCCACCAATGCCCCAAAGTTCCGTGTAATTCCATTATTCCGACGAACACTGGCAGACATCTGTGTGGGGGGTGCACGCATCCCATACCGTACGGAGGGCACGGTTCTGGGACTTCGTATTACGACTGGTGGGTATGGGAGTCGTGTAGCAAAAAATACACAGAATGCACGGAGGGACTTGGGGGAATTTTTCAAATTCGTAAACCTGAGCACCTCCAACAAACTCAAAATCTATAACGCGTGCATTCGTTCAAAACTCCTGTGTCCCCCGGTCCCTATAAACGCAGTTTCCAAGACCCAAGTCCTTAAACTGCAAAGGGTCCAGAATAAGGCAGTCTACATCATTACAGGAGCCCGAAGGAGAGAAGGGAGAAGGCAGAGTGAACTCCATGGTGAACTGGGGATGACCCCCATAAGCGTGGAGCTTCACCTCAGAGCAACCAAAATCTGAGACAAGGTGTACCGGCACCTCCCTGCCGAGTTTGTGTTCGGGCACATAGACTTTGACAACTTGAACAACATAGGACGAACAATATCCTTTAAAAACAGCAGACTTCCGATTGACATTGACGTCGACCCACAGTTCACTTAAAATAAAAACCCCAATTCACAACACAAATCACGAACAAAGCCAAGCGAAATTAATCACTATATTAGCAATTGTTAATATTAGTTTTTACTAAAAACTTCCCCCAACTTTTGTGCGAAAAATCGCCAAAAACTAAACAACACAAAATAAACACCAAAATCTGGGTTTAAAATACCCGGACAAGAAGATGTAAATCTTCAACAAGCCACGTAGAGAGTAAATATACCTACTACTACAAAGGCTTGAATGCCTAGCGCATTATCAGATAATATATATATATATATATATATATATATATATATATATATATATATATATATATATATATATATATATATATATATATATATATATATATATATATATATATTTGTCACAAAAAATATAACCAAAACGCAAAGAAAGCCAGAAATGCCCTTTCACCAGGGATCTGTCTTCAATACTTCTTTTCATTTTCGCTTTCCTATTAATTTTCCTATTTTTCCCACTATTTCTCCTACTTAAACCCTCTTCTACTATATTCCTCACTTTATAATGTCCAATGGGGGTGCCTCAGTCCAACATTATACTCGATATATATAGCCGAGATTTTTTATATCGCTCTAATGAGTACTATTACAGGCGCAGGATTGTCGAGCCTCTTTAATTGATTCCTTCTCCCCCCCCCCTTTAATCTTATTTCGACTGCACTTCTCCGTCTTTACGATTTGTTAACGTATTATGTATTTCTTGTTTTTCCCCTTCTTTTGGTGGGCACATGTGGTGCTATTTATACTTATAGGCGGTTGTTTGTGTATTTTCCTTGGTGAGGATTAAGGGCTTAATTGTTTCATGTTGCAGTTAGAGATTCTCGTTAGTTGCCACGTAAGATACATCCCCCCTCCCACACACACACCGTACGCCCATGCGCATATCTGGCGTTACCCAGTTTTTGCTGGGATTGAAAAGCGTCGGGAAGTTCGCCAGAAAGTGCTGAAGTTAAGGAAAGTGAAGTTGTGGAAGATATAGATAATCGTCAACCTGCCTTGTGTCCTATAAACACGGGTGGGGGGCAAACAAGATGGGAGACGGTCGAGGGGAACTGAAAGTTGTGTGCCATTGCGCCGCGACTGTTCCCATGGACCAACACCCCAATGCCGCGAGAGCTTCAGGTTGCTTTCTGTCGTCTCCGAATTGGACACACTCGCGGGACGCACCGCCATTTGATGGAGTACTCGCCGGCGCCCCACTATGAAGACTGCCTTGTACCCCAGACTGGTCGTCACAGTCTTGTTGAATGTGTCAGTCTGGGCGATCTTCGCGCACGTTACCTGTCCCGGTACCGGGACGAGCGGGGTCGGTACCGCTTGTCCCTTGTACTCGGGACGGATTCGTGCACATTGACTTGCGGACTTTACGAATTTTAAGAGGAGACTGGCCTCCTCCACTTTATTCGACTGTTTGTTGTAGGTCGCATGTTCTTGCGCCGGGGGAAGGCGGGCCTACCCCGGAGCTCGCTTCCTTGTTGCCTTTTTGCCTTGTTTTCCTTTTTTGTCCTCGATTTTTTTAGCCTTTGTTTTTATCGTGGTTATTTATTTATATATCGTTATTCATTTTTTTAATATACATAGTAGACTCTGGTGAGTACGGCGACTTATGCCCCAAGTAGGCAGTCGCCAGATGGGCTACTAAATTTTAAAAAAAGAGGCTACTTTGGCTATGTGATTCTCTCTCATTTTCATATCCTATAACCTCACCACCTTTACACGTCGCCTAAAAAATTTAGAGGGACGCCCTCGTTGGTTTCACTTATAATCATGATATAAAACAAATGGATCCTTCTATCTTATAAGTTAACTGAATTTTGGATGCAGGCGATTTTTATTTGAGGGGAGAACTGGGGGGAGATGAGTGTCCGTGTTGGGACGAGGTTGGGAAATTGTCCTGTGAGATTCTTGCCTCGCTAACTCCCCCCCCCCCATCGTACTTTGGAGTTTGTGATCTCGTTGTACGAACTTTTGTCGTCTTTTGGACTTCATCACCCATCGGGAAGAGGAAGCTTTCTCGAAATATACCTAGATCATAACTTTTCCTCTATCTTTGGTCTATCTCCTGATCCCCCCCCCTTTACATTTCTTCTGCCACGAGTATCTACGACACCTATTTATTCCACCGGCTCAAAATGTGTAACGACTCTGTTGTGAGACGTACAGTGAACATTTTTGTCCTCCTTAACGGTGATTTTCTTCGTCGTTCATGAACAGCGCTGTGAATCGACAGTTGCTTCAATATATTTAAATCCCCGTAAAGATCGTTAATTATAATTAAATCCTTGGTTCATTTTCGGTAATTATTGATGGGGGTGGGTACGGAGGTAACCTCGGTGCGGGCGAGGACGGACTCGCCCCTTCAAACGATCTCGAAATTAATGTAATTAAGATTTGTAATATAATTGCGCCTGACTCCGATTTCAATTGAGAGACGACGAATTATGCAGCCAAAAATGGAAGGGAATTAATCTCGAATGTTCTCGTATTCGAGGGGGGCGTTCTGATGCTAATAACCTGGCGTAGTGGTGTGTGTGTGGGGGGGGGGGGGTATGATAGACAAATTGAGAGTGTGTTGTTGCAGTAACTTGAGCTATGGTGGTAAAGGTAAAATGCTATTAGGAACTTATTAATTAATGGTTCACTTTTGTATCGACAGTCTCGTTTCCCACGTAATTTACGAGTAAGCGCAATAACAACGAGCCCGAAAAGAAAGTAGTAAATGTAGAGAGTGAAAATCTATGGAAGATATATAGCCGCAGGTCATTGGGGCCAGGAGGGTGCACAACTGCGGGCACTGGGGTTGGAAAGCCGTGCCACTCTTCCAGGTTTCAGTTGAAGCGGGGTCATTGTACCCATGCTATACCCCCCTCCCTTTCCCTTCGCGAGGTTAAATGTGTGGAAGGCAGTCATATTACTGAGTGGGATTATTTTTTATTTAAGGTGAAACCAACGAGGGCATCTCCGCCCGAAAAGAAAGTAGTGAAGATGGAGAGCGTTGGGGCAAGACGGGCACGCATACTACATGTCAGCTGAAGCTAGCACCGAGTTGGTGGGCGTAACCGAGCTGACTCGGGACGAAAACTTGGTTCAAGCTTTCGACTTGTGAAATTTGCGTTTGGGACCAAACCAACCATTCCCTGATTTTAAAAGTGGTTTGCAAAGAGAGGAGGTAACGTTGCGAGGGGAGGAGGGATGTATGAAAGGTACATATCACAAGTAAAGATGGTACTTTGGGTTCTTAGTACCTCTTGTAAACTGTCCCCCCGCGGGGGAACGATACCGGAATCGATTAGGATGATGGAGCTGATCCGGCTGAATGAATGGTACCTTCAAATACCGCGATAATGTGACTCAAAATAAATTTAGTTGAGGGTTTCTAGAGGATGTCTGCTAATTAATTCTTTTGATATACTAGGACTGTCAGGAGTCGTACGAGTTTTTCTCGAGTAACACACTAATGTTTTCCGGGAGGCCTCATCGCACACTGCGTGGTACAACACCCTCTTTTCGTCTGCCCTTTATGCTGACTTTCTCAACTGAAACTACTTCTCGATAAATGAGGCTGTTTTCATTTGTTACTTTATATTTTTCAATAAATTAGTTCAAACGTGGCAGAGCACTAACTTCTTGACTACTCCCACTACAAAGCGAGGAAGTGGGATTGGCTTAATGGCTGCTGCACATTTGTCCCACTCTTTCATTACGATATAAACTCTTTTAACACAATCGAAGTTCTTGTATCGTTGGCAGGAGGCTGAATATTACGCTTATTTACCGACCTCCTTCCTGGTCATCCACCAGAGAGCTTTTTAGATGGTATGGATGAATTTGTGACCAAGGCCACTTCTACATCATCCACTTCACCCTTCCCTCTCTTAAACATCATATTCCCTCATATCTCGCGACTCCACGGCATATTCGAGTTGTAACCTCCAACCCCCAACTCCTCCCCCACTGTCTTCTCTCCCACACTAATACATGGAAATATATTTGAGGAAGTTGTGTGATTTTGGACAGCCTGGTGGTGTAGGCGCATAGGGTATCTTGGCAATTTATCATATTTTCCATACACAGTTATTTTTTTCTCATCCCCTTGTACCCAAGCTTCGTTTGCCTCCTGCCACACCATCTCTTCATAAACTTTCTTGCTTTGACACAATCTCTCTCTCCTTCCATTGACTTCGCTATATTTCCCTTCGCCCCACCCCCCTCCTCTTGATTCTCTCGTGCTAATACGGGAGTAAAGCAGCACCGACGAACCTGCGAGAGAAGGTGCGTCTTGGGACAGCTCGTGCTCGAGGTCCTAAGATAGTTACCTCCTATCTCGCTTACACCCTTGCAACTCATTCCTACAGCGCCCTTTTGAAATCTGCCCTGAAGCCCACACCTGTCGTATCTTTCTGATAACAAGAACATTCCACACACAATTGTTGAAAGTTTCTTGCGTATTTCTCTCCCCTCGGGACGACCCAGTCTCTTCTCACGTCACCCTTACTAATTCCTCTGCATTCTTCTCCCATAAGATAGTTCATATTCGATCTGCTATACCCAAGTCCTTTAATCTTCGTCATATGGTACCTTCCCCTACTCCTCTACCCCTACTCTCGCTTTCCCCCTGGTCCCTGAATAAGTAAGTTTCATTCTCTGGAGTCGTCCCCTCCAAGTTTCTATTCGTTAGTTTCTCACTCATCTCCTCTCGCATCTCATGTGACCCAACCTGATTTTAAACGCCTTTTTTGTCTCATCTCCATATAACACCAGCCATGCCCTCGCGGGTGAACAGAACTCGTAGAAGCGATGCGGGTTTAAACAAGATGGAGGGATTGAAGAGTGGAAACATGGAATCCAGCGAGAAGAGAGTAACACGAATCAAGGCAGGGGGTAACGGAAGCGTAGAACAGCCCCACCTCTTCCTCCCCCGCCACTAACACCACAGTATGGTCATGATTGAGGTTCAGAAAAATGTCCGAGCTCGATTCAGTAATGGAGGTAGATATATTTCTAGGTGGCAACAAGCGAGGGTGGGGAGAAGAGGGAGGTAGACTTACACGTCAGCACCATACAAATGAAATGATCGACAACAACAAAGGGTGCCGCAAGATCAAGTAGATAAGAATGGAAGGCTGATTGAGAAGCAGCATCTTGTTCGACGAATGCGGCGAGTTACGCTGAGGAGAGAACATTTGGCGTTGCGTCTTGCTTTGAGGCGAGACTGGAAGAACTCATCAATGCGGAAAGACACGTGATCAATAACCGGAGCTGACACCAGTCCTTCAAGAACTGTTAAAAAGGAAGAGGTGAGCGAAAGAAAAATTGGCACGGGTTATACCACCGATCTGCAATTATTTAAGATGTCTTTAAATCCTAGGTGGGGCCGTAATGATTAACGCGGGATCCGAACCACGGATATCTGCGACGTATAACAGCCGCCGTGAAGTCACCCTCATCGAGACTCCATCCAGCGACTAGATTTTGGACGTTTAAAATCAGGTTGGGTCACATGAGATGCGAGAGGAGAAGAGTGAGAAACTAACGAATAGAAACTTGGAGGGAACGACTCCAGAGAATGAAACTTACTTATTCAGGGACATACTAGGCCCCAACGCCTGGAGGTGGATCTGTACGAGGAGCGGTCAATAAGTTTTGCAATTCGGATATAAGGAAACTAGATATGAGGAAAAGTGTTTTATTATTTTTCAATATAACTACCCTCGACTTCAATGCACTTGCGCCACTTGTCCCTGAGGCTTCGAATTCCCGACAACCAGAAATCTCCCGACTGCTGTTCAATCCACTCCTGGACGGCGAGCTGGACATCTTCATCGTCCCCAAACCGGCGTCCACGCAGTGCAGCCTTGAGCTGGCGTAATAAAAAGTAGTCGCTAAGGGCCAGATCTGGACTGTAGGGGGGATGGTTAAGCTCCTCGAATCCGCACTCGCGCAGGGCAGCTTGTGCAACTCTGGCCTTGTGGACTTTGACGACGTTGAATTCGATCATGAAGCGTGAGGTTTCTAGGGACCCAACGGGCAGAGACCGTGTTCATGGTTAAATTGTCGTGGATGATGTTGATAACACTTCCATGTGATATTCCAAGTTCTCGCTCGACTTCTTCTACCTTCACCCGTCGATTTTCGATGATCATCCTCTCCATACGGGCCACATTGTCCTCGCTGGTCACGTCTGACGGGCGTCCTGGACGGGGGTCATCTTCAAGGGACTCACGACCACGGCGGAACTCCCTATTTCAGCGAGCAATGGTTGCATAGGAAGGGGCGGTGTCGGTGTACACTGCAACCATGCGTTCATGGATCTCTTTTGCATTCTTGCCTTCCTTGGCAAAAATTTGATCACTGCGCGGTGCTCAACCTTCTCCATTGTTGAAAAATTTGTGATTGACGATCTGCGATCAGCTACTACTTCTTAAATAGACGAGGCAGGAGCGTGCGGCTGCTGGTCCTGACTTGTCATAACTTGTCGTAACACCCCCACAAACAGCCATCCCCCTTCCTCTGTTTTGCCCTACCGATTCGCAAAACTTATTGACCGCCCCTCGTAGCTATAGATGTTCCACTCTTTTTCACTTCCTCTATTTCATCACTTTCTTTACAAATCTCTCTTTGCAAACTTTCTGCGTGATATGACCCCGTTGTTATTGCGCTTTAAATTCGAGACAAAAAATTGCCTTAAAACCTTACATTACGGCTCGTCCCCTTTATTGATTGAACAGGTGCCTAAATTAGGCAACACATTTTTCAAAATGTTTCGCACAAAAATAAGATAATTATGATATACCTCCCCAATTATTTATATGTTTTAGAAATCCTCGAATAACTTAGCTGTGCTGTTTGGGCTGAAGTAATTATATTTTTCATAATGCGAATATTTTTGTGATATCGATGATTAGCACGTTGACTGCCACAATGTATTAAATTTGTGATTAGCACAATGCCATCAATAATATAGATATTATTTATATTATTTATTGGTCATATATGATAATATTGGGTTACACTAAATTGTTTGTATATGTATTTTATCCGTGATTACCGGTGGGTCACGCGGCACTGGAGTCAAATACTATTCCATTCATGCCGCGTGACCCACCGGTAGCCACACCCTAATTTATCAAATATTTCTTTAGTATTATCAATTAATTATTATATTTCTTTTCTTTTTCAGATTACAAAATCTAAATTTCTTATTATAAATATATTGCTCAAAATATGTAATATATAATAAATAGTAAAAATAATAATTATGGATAAGAACTCAATTACGTCTAGTTTGTTTTATTGCTCAGCATCTGAAAGAGATTCAGAAAGTGATGATGAAGATGAGCCCTTGGTTAGTTCTAGTTCACATTCTGATGAATAGGTACCATCACAATCGGGCTCTACTGACTCAACTATGTCAGATGAACAAAGTCTACCGGCTGCTCCTAGCCAAAGGGATAATTCAGATAACGATGAAGGTGATGATACTGCACTTCCATCCAATAATTGGTACACAGTAGATGGGACGCATCGATGTATTCAATCTGATGGTCACGGATGACGTATATGATCTAATTGTTGAGCAGACAAATAAGAATGCCTAGCATGTGCTTATGAGCAGACAGGTACGTACAAAATCTCGTATGAAAGATTGGAAAAATACAGATGCTGCGGAAATAAAGATTTTTTTGGTTATTGTGGTGTATATGGAATTGTAAAATATCTAACAATTTCACATTATTGGAGTAATAACAGATTGTTCAAAAACAATTTTGTTCCTGGGATTATGGGACGTAATCGATGTCAGCTACTATTGAGATTCATCCATTTTGCTGAGAATTTATGCAGCCGGAACTGATCGATTGGCTAAAGTTAGAAACTTGCTTGCAATGCTTGAAACAAATTTCACTGCAGCCAAGTAGATTCTGAACAAGGAGTTAAGCCCACTGTGAGAACTACACACTACTCAAATAGTATTAGATCTTGCAGAAAAGAACTTGATGAAAGGGAGAACTGTTGCAAAGGCAAAACTGAAAAAGGTAAAATCATAGGACGTGAAGATAATGATGGAATACTTGTAGTAAAATGGAAAGATAAGCGGGAAGTATTAATGCTTTCGACCAAACACCACTTGAAGTTTGTAAGTACTGGAAGGAAAAATAGCAACAGTAAAATAAATAATGAAACCAGAAATGATTGTCGCGCATAATTCTGCAAAACAAGGCATCGACATTTCAGAGCAAATGGCTAGCTACTTTTCACTACTTAGAAAAACAATTATGTAGATGGTTCCATAAATTTGCATTCGAGTTTCTTCTCAATACTGTTCAAATAAATGCGCTTATCACCTATAAAGAAACTCAACTAAAGGAACATCAAATTACATATTTCAGACAATCTATCATTGACGCCTTGTGTCAAGAACAAGTCCCTCAAATGCAGCATTCTTCGATTGTGAGTAAACACACATTAGAAGAATATGAAACCAAGGATGTCAGAAATAGAAAAATCCGCAAAAGATGTACAAGGTGCTACTCAGAGTTGCAAAAGCGTGTTGGTAGAGATGAGGTGATGAAAAAAAGTAAGAAGGTGTCTGTCTATCTACGAGTACTGCGCCAGATGTGATGGAAAACCCTCTTTTTGTTTGGAGTGCTTCAATAAAAGCCACTAAGAATAAACTTGGTTTTGAGTTTACTTTTTTATCATTTACAAAAGAATTAAAATGGATTTTGTCTCTGGTACAAATGGAATGGTTCATTTCAAATGAAAGTTTCTTCATGTAGGGGTGTGGGTGATGTAAAGGAAAGTTTTTTTAGGTATCGTATGGTTTTTAGAATTTTTTCAATATAAATATACGTTTCTGTTCAACATATTATGCACTGTGACCTGCCGGCAGATCACGGGACACCGATGAAAATGCTGTGACCCACCGGTGGGTCACATTTGAAAAAGGAAAATTTGGGGGAAATTTGGCAACCTTGTTTTGAAACAAACGTTTTAAAATGTATCGACGACAGTACTGCTTGAAATACTGCAATAACGTAAAAGAAAATCCTATCTAGTTTATAACTAAATACACCCCATATCTCATTAAGTATTAATATATTTAATGTCTTGCTGAACAAAATTCAGCCTCGTGTGACATTATTATTTGTGTAGTAGTAGTAGTAGCAGTCTGTGCTGCACGGGTGATCGTGCTTTCTCTACATTTACTATTAGGGTGTGTAACGATTGTTCTGTTGCTATACTTTTGGTGCTTTCAAGCGTGCCTTAAGACCTACTTAATCCCTCAAGCGCCAAATAGAAATGCATTCATCTCATTCCACCGAATTTAATGGTGCAAAAGGTTAAAAAAGATTGGAAAAATCTTTTTGTTTAAAAAAATTAAGATTTCTTTCACTTTTTTATATTAAATTAAACCTGGATTTACTTGGGCAAGTAAGCTAAGACCTCGCTAGACTACAATCGACTGAACTCAGCTATGCACAAACTAGGCTAACCAAAGATTAACCAAACGACTTGTCTAGACGCATTTGTCATCATAAAAAGTAATAAAAACCTGACACAATGTGGGTTTCATGTTATTTTAATTAGTTGGTATGCTTTGAAAATAAGGAAACAAACATTTTTGATGATAATTTATTATTTTACCGCCAAGGCATAAAAAAATACGTTCCTGTCAACTAATTATGTGAACTTTGTTAGCCAACGAAAAGTTCCTCTTGATAGGGTCCAATTTTTTAAGCGTTTGTTCGTTTGTGCGAACGCATTACTTTAGTTCAGGTTTGACCTTCCAAATACAGAAAGCCTTAGGTGGAATGCTAATGACTACATCAGTTTGTCACTTACTGATTAATTTCCATTAATTCTATCGGATCAACTGAAGATAATTCATCCCACGTCAAACTCGAGTTTGACGTGTGACGAATTCTAGTTCAGGTTTTGGGGTTTGTTGGTTTAATTTAATTGTTATAAGTTAGTTGTTTGCCGTGATACGGTTTGAGTTTTGTTGGTTATATTAGATGATTATTAGTTGGTTGTCCTGTTATGATTCTTAGATTAGATTGTTTGGGTTTGTTAACTTTGTATGCTGTTTAGGACTATTTTTACCATTACTTAATTAACCCCTAACCTGCGCGATTAATTCCCTAGGAAAAATCAATTCGATGAATGCATTTCACTCTCTCCCATCGATCCCGTTTTCGCGCCATATAACGGACAAAAATGAAAAACTCGTAGAAATATTTGGTCACTTGAGGTTTTTCAGCCAATAACCAGCACGTTGCACTCGACTCAAAAGTTAGTATGTCGGTCGGTTGGTTGGTTGGATTGTATTATAACCATTTTACTTTTCAATGAGTTTTTGAAAGTTTTGAAGGTAGTGAGGTCAGATGATATGTTTGTTAATTGATAATAAATACATTTGTTATTTTTTTTTTTTACAATTATTGAAACAATTGAGAGCACGTGACTTAGGTATGTTTACCTTGTTTTTTTATCCTATGGCTTATCGATACGAAACATGAGCCATTAATTGCGCTTGGAAAAGATGCATAAGATTTCTAATTCCTAGTGAGTCCGTTTTAGCTCCTATAGCGGACGAACAAACGCACGCAATCTTTTTTATAGCTTTTTCCATTTTATTTTACTCTCTTCGTTGTTGGTCGCATGCTCTTTTGCAGGGGGGAGGCTAGCCTCCACCAGACGCCGGAGCCATGCTTTCTCTTTCTTGCTTTTCTTGCTTTTTGTTTTGGGTTTTTTTTTAATCCAATCTAACATTTAAAATAGTGCGTAGCCAAGGTGGGTTTTTCTTTTCATTTAGCCACATAACCAACCTTCCAAAAAACCTCATTTATGATGGACATTTATCACTAAAATAAATTAAATCCGAATTTATTTATTTTTTTTTACGTTATTGCTGTATTTGAAACGGTTTTGTTTCAAGACAGGGATGCCAAATTTCCCCAAATTTTACCTTTTCCAACTTAATTAACTCTATATATTAATTTAATTTTTAATCATCGATATCAGAAAAATATTCGCATTAACACTTAGCTTTTTATTTTTAGCCCTATAATTGATTTTCCTACCTGTTATGAAGAATATTATTACTTGGCAACACAGTACAGCAAAGCCGAGCTGCAGCCATCCATAATTGTAAAATGACTAACTTGGCCAACTGTACAAACTAGAAAGGTTTTCTCTTAATAAACCGAGTGTGGGGGCCAATGACACTGACGTCAGGCAGAAGTATCTTTTTACCCCCCAAAAATAGCGACAGTCGAGGGAACCTGTAACAAGAATTGACACCCACTTTCAAATTGTACTATTTTTTTTTAGTCGCGGGTGACTCTACATCTCACTATGTCGGTCAGTCGGTCCCTGTTTTGCTTTTTTTGTTTGTTTTTGTAATAACATTGTAACCTTTTGGCCGATTCTAACGAGATTTGAACCCCTGTGTTGTTTTACATTCTCTTTCGAATAATATAATTGCCAAGTCCTCCCAAGGTTAGCCCATGAATTATTTTGTTTTGTCAATAACATCATAACTATTCGGCCGATTTTAACCAAATTTGCAACCCTTATGTTATTTTACATTCTCTTTTGAATGATATAATGTCAGGGGCCTCTTAAGGTTAGTCATTGAATTATTGAAACTTTGGAAGGTCGTAAGGTCATAAACAATAGTGAATCTCTCTAGTTGTTCTTTTTTCATTAGCTTTCAAGGATGGAATGGTCCACTCGCATTTGCTATTCCCTCCTAATTGCCTCTTCAAGTGTTCTCAGATTGAGGCCAATTCTTCCCGCACGCATCTTATCATTATTAGGCCTTTTAATTGGCGTCGCGAGCCTATTTCGAGAAAAATCGGAAGCATATTCCGAAAGAACTAAATCACTCGAACCTGCACTTTTGTGTAAATTGTTCAGCATTAATGTTTATCGTCATTACCCCTGGTAGTGGGTACCCTGTCTACCCTGGAAGAGCTGGGCATCCTCCTGAGTGCAAATTAGGGAAGCCCCGTCGCTAGGTTGAGATGGACACTCTGATGGGCCTTGGCAATGTTGGTGCGCTTCCCCCTCGCTCCCTCTCAGCGCTACTTTTTTTATGACTGGACGACGACGACTCTTCCCCTCAACCTTTGGTTTCCCTTCACATGGTCCCAGGAGGATCTGTCATCACCGAGACAGGAATGCAAATTAGGGACGCCCCGCCGCTGAGTTGAAGTGAGCTCTGTGACGGACCCCGGGGTAAGTTGTGGGCACGCTTCCTCCTCGCTCCCTGACATTATTTCCTTTTCTCTACCATTATCACCTCAACCCTCTGTTTCAGCTTAAGAACCTGTCTAGTTACTTAATGTCGTGTCAGAAGAGAGGCTGTGGAACCTCTATAAACAACGCCCTTTAACGCTTGCAAGGTTGCGATAGACCTGACCTTGTGGGTGGGGGGAACCTAGGTTTTGGGACGTGAATAATGAGAATATTGGTTTTACCCCAATAACCACTAACTTGCGTGGTCGTTATCGGGTGCATAATGCTGTACTGCTTGTTGGCTGCCAGGCCAACTAAAACTCTCAGGTCCCGTCTCTAGCTCTGCCACAACAGATCTTCAGATACTGGCCGTCCTGCGTCCTGTCGAGGATTAGTACGTCCCAGCAAGGATATCCTGCTCTCTCGCTACTCTCAATCTCAATTTCACGATCATTCCATTCTTTATTTTTTTTAGGTCAAAATTATTTACACAAGTTACTTCTTTAAAAAGATAATTATCATTTATAGGGAAATTGGCTCTCTTGCCAGGAATAAGTTTCTTTAACTTCTCTCCAGAAGATTGAGTTGCGAAGAAGAATCCAGTTAAAACTTTTCATCTTTTCAAAATGCACACTCTACTCATTTAAATATTCTATACATGTATTATGGAATGAAAAAGTAGTTGCTTTAAAGGTTTCTATGTCCTTTCCTTGTCTCTCTAAATTCGTCAGCATTTTATCGACAGTTAAGGACAGAAATGACTAATGTTTTCTTTCGATCTATTTTAACTTTAAGTCTGTTAGAATATCGGCAATCTGTCAAAGAAGCCTTTTGAGATTCCAATTTTAGGATGTAATCATGGAATACTAAACTCGTGTATGTACAAAATACAGAAATGGCTCGGCAAACGGGGTTTCAAAAAGCTCTCAGAATAGTACGATATTATTTGTGAGACGAGACATACTCGTACTTTTAAAAGCCTGAATAGCCGAAGAACTAACCCGCCGAGTATTCGAAATAAGCTCGATGAATTTAAATGTTTAATGCAGCTTCGATAATATAGCAATAACGGAATCATGGCCGGAGACACCTAGGAGAGACAATATCGGCGAATTGCAACTACCAGGCTATACGTTAATCAATAATAACCGTACGCATAAACGGGGTGCGGGAGTACTACTGTACACCAAAAATCATATAAGTATAACCGAAATTAAAATTGACTCTCCCAAAGAAGTTGAGGTAATATGCGCCGAAATAAAATCGAATGGTTTTCCAATAAATATTGTCTTAGTGTGTGTATAAACCCTCACCACAACAGATTGAGATTGACACGGAATTATATTTATATAACATTGAAAATAATCTCACTTTATTAATTGGGGATTTAAATTGTAGAAATATTAACTGTGAATGTTAAATGCAGACGGGGAGGGGCAGAGACTATTGGAGTTTATGGAAGAAAACTACTGAACACAATTAGTCAACTAACGAAACCGAGGGGAAAATATCCTAGACGTAATTCTAACATAACAATGTTAATTTTATCTAATCTTATTGGGGAAGGTATAGGTTTCAGCGATCACAAATCAATAGAGTTCGATATTAATATAAATCGTAACAAGGATAATAATGATATTAAAGTGCTAAATTTTAAACGTGAGTACTTTAATGGCTTCAACCGCAAGTTTAGAGAGATTAAGTGGGATCCAACGTTAGGAAATGTTAATCAGTGCTGGTCCTTTTTCACCGAGCTTTTTAGAGAATTAGACGAGCAATTCATTCCTCGCAAAAACAAACGAAAAGACTCCAGTAAACCAAATTGGTGTAATCATGATATCGAACTCAAATTAAAAGATACTTGTAGGAACAGTGCCTACAAGCGTAACCCATCCGAAGAAATTAATCAAATGTTCGTAGTCCGACGAAGAGAATGTCAAAAGGAAATACGAAGCGCTAAAAGATAATATGAAATTCAACTTGTCAAAGAAAGTAAAAATAACCCTAAGAAGTTTTTCGATTATGTATCCAATAAGAACCCGATAAAGGAGGAAACACTAGGACCTATCAAAATGATAATAACGAATTAGTTTCGGATACAAAAGAGGTGGCCAATATATTAAATAACCTTTTTGCATCGATATTTATAAACGAAGACGAACATAATATACCACGAACGAACGACGTGATAAACCTTAACAAGCATAACCTCTTAACCAATATGGAATTCTTCGAAGCAGAAATAGATTTTAAATCAGTAAGTTAAAATCCACTAAATCTTTGGGTTCTCATTTAATCTATCCGGCGCATTTAAAAGAAATTCGAAACGTGTTAGTGGGACTGTTAACGAATTTTTCTAACAAATGTTTAGAAGAAGGTGTCTTGCCATTAGATTTTAAGCTAGAGAATATAACTCCTATTTTTAATAAGGGAAAAAAGAGAACTTCCGACCAATTATCGACCCGTAAGATTAACATCCATCGTAGGTAAATTAATAGAATCCGTCATTCGTGATAAGGTGATCGATCATTTGGGAGCGCATAATCTCATTAATGATATTCAACACGGCTTTAGATAGAAACGTTCATGTTTAATTAATCTTTTATAATTTTATGACATGATTAAAAGCTATGACGAAAGTAGATCTTTGGACATACACTGTTCCTCATAGGCGATTACTAACTAAACGTTTTGCTCATGGAATTAGGGGAAACCTCCTACAATGCATAGAGTCGTGGCTTAGTAATCGTAAGCAGAGAGTGGTTTTAAACGGTAAATTTTCGGAGTGGAAAAATGTAACTAGTGGCGTGCCCCAGGGGTCTGTGTTGGAACCATTGTTGTTCCTTATATATATATATATATATATATATATATATATATATATATATATATATATATATATTTATATATATATATATATATATAAATATATATATATAAACACTATGGACACCGGCCTACTTGGTAAATTATCCAAATTTGCGTACTACACAAAAATTAGGGGTAAAATTTTAAATGTAATCGATAGCAAATTAATTCAGCGGAATCTAGATAAAATCTTCGAATGATCTAATAAATGGAACACGAAATTCAATTTAGACAAGTGTAGAGTCTTGCACGTAGGTCGAAATAACCCAAGTTTTAACTATGAAATGGATGGTAAAAATCTTATCTCCATGGACAAAGAAAGCGCGTAAGAAGGCGAACCGAATGCTTGGATTTATTGCGAGAAGTTTTCATTACAAACACCAAGGTATAATCATACCTCTATAAAAAAAAAGTTTAGTAAGGCCACACCTTGAATACGCGATACAATTGTGGTCACATTATATACATGTAAACAATTCAACGACGGGCAACTTAACTAGACTAGTGATAAAATTATTATGGATTTCTTGAAATTTCGGAATTTTTCTGGGAAAAGGTTATTTAAAGATATTTTTTTGTCAAGTGATCAATTTATTTTCATACATATGGCAAAAATATCCTTTCTTACATTGATTAATACCTGGTTTGACCTCCTTTAGCCGCTTTAAGTGCTTTAGCACGCTCTTGCATGTCAGTAATTGAAGTTCTGCATAATTGCTTGATTTTTTCAGAGTGAAACCAAACGTACATAAGACGTTTATGAGCTTTGCTTTGGTTGTTATGGGAACTCTGTCTATTTCATATTTTTGAATATACCATACATTCTCAATAGGGTTCATGCCTGGGGAATTTCCAGGGCATGATAGCAGTTCAATGCCATTTTGTGCACACCATGTCTTCACTGATCGCGCCGTGAGATAAGGAGCAGAGTCTTGCTGAAATATGCATGATCTATCACCAAACCATTCGCACATTTGAGGTACCAAACGGTTTTTCAGTACTTCAATATATTTATACTGATTCATTATACCTTCAACAATGTTCGAGCGACTTGTCCCATGTCCAGAAATTGCTCCCCACACCATGATTTTCTGGGAATGTTTTACAGTCTGCACACTGTCTGCAACAATATAAGACTACCAGGTAATGGCTTCGCCACTCCCCCCGTAAGGGGGAAGAGCTTGCGCTTCGCTACTAAAATTAAAATTTAAAATTTTTATAAATTTTCTGAACTTCGCCAATTATAATAATTTTAAAAAGGAACTCTTAAACTAAATTTCCCCCCTTTCAAATTATCACGTTGCTAAAATATAGTTATATATAAAATAAAAAGGCAGCCTTACTTAAATTTTAATACATTTTCTGAACTTCGCCAATTGTAATTCATTTTCATTTAAAACATTATAAATCATTGAATAATCATATTTATTTTTTCTGAACTAAACTATTTTGTTTTTTCAAACTCTAAAGAAATTCTTAGAAATTATCTTGATAAAAATTTAAAATATACTTAAGTCATAACCAAATTAAGATGAAATTATTATTCAAATACTCAAAAAAAATCCCTTTCTTAAATTATAGAGTTGGTGATGATGATGATGATGATGATGATAGCAGTACTGAAATGACCTGTGATGCTAGTGGCAGCAGTTAATCAGCCAGACAAATTATGACTTGAAATTATTTCATTTTGCATGAACGCGTAGATAGTAGCTAAATCAGAATGTACTTACTACACTAGGTAAAATTTACCCACTACATGTAGTAGGTACAGTATGTTCTCCTATGATTAATAAAGAAAATAACTGGTAAATGTACCAATCTTACCTGTTCCCATAGCTCAGAAATCCAATCAGCATGAGCATTAGCCCAAACTTGACGTACCTGTATCTGTATCATGGTCTTGGTATGACTAGGCTCCTTTCTTGGAGGGTAGGGTTATAATTCACTTTCCAGTAACCTATTTACTGTTATTCGAGAAAGACTAATGCCATCTGATAACAGTTCGCTTGCAATCTTCCTACAATATTTGCTTTAATCCTTAATAGCTATTTGTTTTATTTTCCTGTCTGTTCTTTGAGTTGTTTTCCTCTTGCGACCACATTTCCTAGCCCTTGCTGAATCCAAATTAAGACCGTTTTAAATGTTTTTCTTTATATTCTTACTGTTTGAGGGGACATTCCCAATTTCTTTGCAATATATTTCTGTTTTAGTGCATTATCACTTAATAAACTTTGTGTCCAATTTTCCGAGGACTTAAGTCATTTACTTTACTCATAGCTGTTCACTTTCTTTTTATCTATTAATCTGCAAGTAAAAAGCTTTTACTATTATCTACAGGAAAGCAAAATACACAGTAGTTGAATTTCTGGGTCATTAACAGCACCCTGTGAAGTCTGAATTGGAACTGACGCACGAGACTAACAATTGCCCAACTAAGCTTGCCCAACCGAACCGGCGTTGCCTTCTTTTATTTCAACAAGTTTGCCAGAAAATGAAGCAAACCACACTAATATTTAGTCTTCAAAAATGTACAATAGTTATTTCACACTAATATGATAAAATAACCTCATTATTGACTCATTAAATAGTTTAAGTTACTTTTTACCAGAAAAATTAAGAACTTTCAAGGAATCCATAATAATTTGATCACTCCTATAATTTCTTTGATTAAAAATAAGTTATATATCGAAAGATTAAATATATTAAAACTACCAACTCTGGAAACTAGGCGATTGAGAGGCGAGCTTATCAAAGTATTAAAAATTCTAAAGAAATTTGAAATCCTAAATTATGGGGGTTTTTTTTAAGTAAGCCTATGATATCACACGTAATAATGGTTTTATACCGAAAGAACGCATGTTTCAAACTAACATTGCTTAAAAAAAATAAAATTCACCTTTAAAATCATCGATAAATGGAACACACACCCAGCGGATGTAGTTTTAAAAACATAATTGACAGTTATTTTACAAATAATAATATTGTTTAAATACGGAACCCTTTTGTGGATTAAATATCGCATGGGTAAGCATCGTAAGGACAATTAGCATATTAGTATAGAATGGGACTGGCCTTGAGTGGACTAAGTATCTCTGCTAGCAACCTGTAACTATGTAACTGTTTCTTCCACAACTTAAACAAACGTCACTAACCCATAAACAGAAAAAAAACTTCTTTACATCAATAGGCACGTCACTAACCCACAAAACAGAAAAAAACAAAAACAAACATACTTTACATCAATAGGCAAAAACATGAACTTTTCAATGCGTTATGTAAAATGTAGGCTGGGCACTTGACACCAATTAATTTTCTTCCTTAACATTGTTGTTGTCTGCAAGTTAATGGAGAAATTGGTAGGTGTTAGATTAGCCTATTTTATGGACAGCGGAAGCCACCTGTCTTCTGCACAGTGCAACTTCCGCAAGTTCCACTCCAAGTTCCGTACTTGCCTTATTGAGAGCCTACTTGTCGATGCCGAGAAGATGCCACTCGCTCTATGCCGGGCTCAGTGCATTATTCACTTGTACGCGCGAGCCCGGCGCCTCCTCAATCGCCAACGGCTACTATCACTGCATCCGCAGCCGAACACGACGCTGCTTGTGCCGCCGAGAGACGCAAGGTTTAGGACTAGGAAACTGCTTCATGAGCTCGCTATAGCTTTCGCCGCCTGGTGCTTTTGGTTCTGCTCAAGATGCCACAGTGGTGGGTCCTCCTACCTTTGACTATTTGTCGCCAAGTCTCTGCTCCCAAAGCTTACACAACGACGGGAATATTGCGTTCGGCCTTTTGGGGGCACACTTCGTGTCACGCTGGATCCGTGCCAGTGTACACGGATGGATGCAAGTCCCAGGATATGGTCGATTTTCACGCCGTATCCCCTCTATTTGAAGTCATATGGGCTCTGTCTTCACACCCGAGCTGATTACAATACACCGTTCAGTCTGATATAACGTGTCGTTTCCGGTTCCGAGACCGGATTATGATCTTTAGCGACTCACAAAGCGCCCCGAGTGCTCTCGAGGCATTGGAATCTCCACCTTCCTGGTTCGCAGTATCCGTGACGCCACGATTGCCGCGAACCAGGTGGATGTGACATTATCTTTTGATGTATTCCTGGACATATGGGAATGATCGCGCCATAGAATCCGCGAGGACTGGAGGATCAGACCAGCGTTTCGCTTTTCCTCACATCGATTACATTGCAGGAATACGGGTAGCTTGGCAAAGAAGTTGGGAGACAGACGGTCGAGAAGAACTTTAAAGTTGCGTGCTATTGCACCGCGACTGTTCCCATGGACCTACCCCCCAATGCCGCGACGGTTTCAGGTTGCTTTCTGTAGTCTCCTAATTGGTCACAATCCATGGGAGACACCGCCATTTAATGGAGCGCTTCCCTAAACCTTATTCCGATGACTGCGTTGTCCCCAAGACTGTCCGGCACATTCTTATTTAATGTCCGAGTCTGGGTCATCTTCGCGCCCGTTACTCTGGGTTGCTACCCCTTGTCCCTTGTACTCGTGACTGGTTCATGCACATCGACTTGCGGAGTATATTACTTTTTGAATGAGGCTGGCCTACTCCCCTTTATTTTACTTTTTGTTATAGGTCGCATGTTCTTGCGCCGGGGGAAAGCGGGCCTACTCCCGACGCCAGTGCACTTCCTTCTTTTTGCCTCTTTGCTTATCTTGTTTATCGTTTTATTTGTATTTGTTTGTTTTTTTTAGCTTGTGTCTTAGCGTTTGTTTCTTGTTGTTGCTTGTTTTGTTTTTTTAATCTAGCCTAATATTGGTGGGTAGCGTGAGTACAGCGACTTCTGTCCTATTAGGCCGTAGCGAGATGGGCTCTTAAAATTAAAAAAACAAAAAAATGTTGTTTGCCGCATTATCCTGCGCCAGGAAGAGGCGGACCTCTCCCCGATCCCCCTCGTTTTCTTCTTCTTGTTTTGTTTTTTGTCTATTTTTTTTAATTTAGCCAGCATTCGGCTGAGGGATTTTTACAGTGACTTATGCCTTAGTATACAGTCGCCAGATGGGCTTGAAAAAAAATGATCCACCATTCTATAATTATTGTGAAAAAGACAGAATGGACCAACTTTTGTCTGCCCCTCCACCAATTTAGAGACCTGCACGGATGCTTTTTTGCCTTGCGTATCAGTAACTTTTTATATAACAAGTCCATACTCGCTTCTTTTGATTTGGGTCGCGCCCGTACTCGGTGCCCCATCTGCTTTTAATATTTTAGGCCGCGACACTACCCATCCACCGCCTAATACATAAATTCTTTAGGTTTCAGCTCGCACGCAACATGGTTCATGATTTATTTTAATTTGTAACCTAAACCTCTGTGTATTTAATTTACGGTTGTACCTATGTAAATTCAACTAAGAAGAAAAGTATTATTTCCGCCAACAAACTTGAGCGAAAGTAATGCGATCTCCCGTGTGTGTTTGTGTGCAAGATGTCTAAAAAAAGGACGGATTTCGATAAAATCTCCGGACGGATAGAATTGGGTCGGATCCGAATCCGGATAACTTATTAACTTTAACACTTTCGGACATTTTTGCCATTATCAGAAAAAAAGTTTCCAATTGGAAATAGTCATTGATGCACAACTTATGACCTGCTCTCAACATTTGATCCGGCTGCATCCAGATTTTTAACGTCAAAATATATATACTTGGAGTGGCAATGTTTACCAAGTCACAGTCTAGTAATGGAAAGTGGTAGAAATACAGGACCTCCACCAATGTGTAGCTGAAATAATGTAGATTTATTATGCTTCAAGCAGGTTTTGTCCCTCGGTTAAAGATAAAAAGTTATCTGGACGAATACGACATCCAAATCTTCCGTTATGGAAAATCAACCTTTTGTTCATATAATTCGCAAATTAACTGAGTATACTAATGTGACGGATAGGTTTCCAGAGTGAAGAAATTATATGGTCTTACTTAATTTTGGCCTATGGCTGATCCGGAGTAGAAAACTAGATTCATTTCGCTATTGATGAATAAGTTTTAACGGTGCTAGAGCTATGCTTTCTAGTTTAAGTTTGTAATGACTAACTAACGAAGGTTTTAAACTTGCAAATTACAGTGCAAAACAAAAGATCGCCTTCCATTTTCTTCTGTACATCTCTGCACTGATTTAATAAAATGATGAGATATTGATTTACCGTGTTTTGAGTTGCGGGAAACTCTATATCTCACTATGTCGGTCGGTCGGTCCCCATTTTGCTATTTTTTTTGTTTTGGTAATAACACTGTAACTATTCCGCCGATTCTAACGAAATTTAAACCCTTATGTTGTTTTACATTCTCTTTTGAATTATATAATTGCCAAGGTCCTCCCAAGGTTAGCCCTGGAATTATTGAAAGCTTTGAATGTCGTAAGCTCATAAATCAGAATAAGTGAGAGCATGCAACTTTGGTCAGTAGACCTTCTTGCTGTCATTCGTGGTCACAAGGTTAGCCTAAGCGTGCGATACAAATACACTAATTTAGAATATTTACTTTCGAAGTTACGAGGGACGGTCAATAAGTTTTGAGAATCGGTAGGGTAAAACAGAGGAAGGGAGCTGGCTGTTTGTGGGGGTGTTAGGACAAGTTATGACAAATTAGGACCTGCAGCCGCACGCTCCTGCCTCGTCTATTTAAGAAGCAGTAGCTGATCGCAGAACGTCAGTCACAAATTTTTCAACAATGGAGAAGGTTGAGCACCGCGCAGTGATCAAATTTTTAACCAAGGAAGGCAAGAATGCAAAAGAGATCCATAAACGCATGGTTGCAGTATACACCGACACCGCCCCTTCCTATACAAACATTGCTCGCTGGAATAGGGAGTTCCGCCATGATCGTGAGTCCCTTGAAGATGACCCCCGTCCAGGACGCCCATCAGACGTGACTAATGAAGACAATGTGGCCCGTGTGGAGAGGATGATCCTCGAAAATCGACGGGTGAAGGTCGAAGAAATCGAGCGAGAACTTGGAATATCACATGGAAGTGTTATCAATATCATCCACGACAATTTGGCCATGACCAAGGTCTCTGCCCGTTCGGTCCCTAGAAACCTCACGCCCCATGATCGACTTTTACATCGTCAAAGTCCACAAGCTGCCCTGCGCGAGTGCGGATTCGAGGAGTCAATCATTCCCCCTACAGTCAAGATCCGGCCCCAAGCGACTACTTTTTATTCCGCCAGCTCAAGGCTGCACTGCGTGGACGCTGGTTTGGGGACGATGAAGATGTCCAGCTCGCCGTCCAGGAGTGGATTGAACAGCAGTCGGGAGATTTCTGGTTGTCGGGAATTCGAAGCCTCAGGGTCAAGTGGCGCAAGTGCCTTGAAGTCGAGGGTAGTTATATTGAAAAATAATAAAACACTTTTCCTCATATCTAGTTTCCTTATATCCGAATTGCAAAACCTATTGACCGCCCCTAGTATCTCACTATTTTTACTTGCCGTTATACGTTAAGTTCAAGAGGATATATTCCCTTGTCAGTGGTAATAAAGTTCATAATTAACAACCAAAATATAAGTGCACAGAGCGCTGGTGACATGTAATCTCTTTTTGGTTGCTCTGGGTATGAACGTTCCACTCACTTTCACACTCGACTAACTTCATCACGAACATCGTTTGGACGCCTTGGATTTTATATATTTAATAATTATGTCCCCGGTGCCCTGTTGTCAGCATTTGCTCTTGCGACGAAACAGATGCCATAACTTTGTGATTATTGATTTCATCTCCTGCCTTTAATTTCCCTTTAATATAATTCGCATTTCCTCGCAGCTCCCAAATGCTTCCTTAATCAAAATGATTATTTCAGCCATCTGAACAATTTCAAATTTGTTTCTTGGGATTCAGATTACAACTAAAGGCTGTTCTCTCACCCTAACTGTACCCAAATTTGCTTGGGGAAGCGCCTATTCTCGCTCGCCGAATAGTTCGAGAGAACCCCACCTTTTGCAATTCTAGTCGCCACTAAACCACAGAATAATGAACAATGCCGTACCTCAAATAGAGCCTATTATGGCCAGAGATCCTCGCCATTCTCATTCGACCGAAAACCCTTTAATTTAATTGGATCCGGACGTCAGCAAACACCCTATAGTTCATTTCGTGTCCCCGCCCAAATTCACACGCTCTACCACCACTCTCCCATCCCTGCATTATCGAAGCCTACATTAGTCACCACCTACGACATAAAAGGCCTCATTAACGTCAACGGATGGAACGATGACTCAGGAATATAGTCTTTTGGCCTCATTCCCGCGGCGTGAGCTCGACGCCTTTAATAATGTCCCTCACTAATTGTTTCTGGACGAATCCATAGCGCTATTAATAAGCTTTCCATCAAAACCAAAGCCTTATCAGTCATCTTGAAATCAAAAGCAGGAGCAAATTATGTATTATTATTTTTAGAAACAAACTACCACCGACGTCCCTCGCACGAACGACTGCCATTAATTTCTATAATAATCTATAAGCCTCATTACAATGAATTTGAATAGATCCACATCGCGTCCGTTTGGCAAATACTAATTAGGGTCTGATAGTAGATGACCGAGTTAATATTTCGAAAACCGTAATCACTTAAAAACATTTACTTATTCTTATTATGTCAAGCACACACATATAAAATATATTGAGAGGTCGATGTCATTAATATTATAATTACAATTTGAATTTTCATATTTTTCTCTGCTTTAATTATGATGCAGTCACATTTGAGAAGTATTTTAGGCAAAAATTATTATTCTGACGTCAAATTGGAGACATTTTCAAACAATATTTTTTCGTCACCTTTTCTTCCATTTCCCCTTGTTTTGAATTTAACTGTGTTGGGTGGGAAATGTATTTTTCAGACCTTTGAAAAGAGGTTAAAGCGACCATAATCGTACCTTAGAATTTTTGTTTGGTATCATTCTAAGTTCATCCACGCAGTTTCTGACCATTAAGGTAAACGATTTAACTACGACGCAGGTTAGGGTAGAATATCTGGCTTAACCTATGATGGGTATCATTGGTACATAAATGTTACTGGGAGTATAAACACTATGCTGAACATAATGCACGTAACAAAATAACCAAAAATACACTTTAAACATCATATCTATTAAATAGGGTTAGTTTTTAGATTTTTTATTTAAATGTTTCGTGCTGCTCTGTTTAATAAGTCCAAGTTTTGCTAGACTGATAAAAGTCATCACAGAACGCTGTCAAATTCCAAACAGGAAAATGAAAGAAAAGCTAATGAAAAAATCTCGTCTGAAAATGTCTCCAATTTAACGTGGCCATAATAATTTTTGCCTAAAATATTTCTCAATTGTGACATCATAATTAGAACAGAGAAAAATATGAACATTTAAACTGTAATTATAATATAAATAACCTCGATATCTAATTATATTCTATATACTAGCAAATATGTGCCAAAGGTTCGCGCACAAAATTAAGAAAGTGTGTGAGAGAAAAAAAACCCTTTTTTTATTTCACAACACATTCAAAATTGGTGTGCCAAAAAAAGTAACACACACAGACAAACAGACACACACACACGCTAGGATCATTACAATTAGAAAAAAATGCACAGACAGATACACACACTCACACACACTAGGATCATTATAATTAGATGTATGTGGATTCGCTAAAATGTGCATAATGAAATTTGTTAAGTGATTACGGTTTTCTAAATATTGATGAACTGACTGACCACTTCTACAATCGACAAACTCCATTAGTTAGTTTCATGCAGTGACTTTGCTGAATCTTATTTTGAACTCAAATAAATACCTGGGGAATTTAATAGAGATGTATGGAAGTGTATACATACATCGGGAATAGAGTTGATTTCCATCTCCAATATCCCTGTTTTAAACATATTTGCTACCTTTCCCTTCACCACATACACCTCACATTCTACTCCGATTAACCAGCAGTACTGGAGACGTAGTACGTGGCAACCCCACCCATTCTTACATTTGAGTATCGCGCTAAGTAAGAACAAAACTTTCGAAGGGCGCGGGAGGGGCAGACCAGTGACCTATATATGTGTCTAGTCACCTTATACGACAGCCACCGGAGGCCGGTGTGGGTATTCTTCTTGCCCCAAATACAGGCTGAACGACAATTCAGTGGGTCAATGGACCTGACCCGGCGTCGCCCCGTCTCGCCTCTCTAAAATTGCATCTGGTACCGGCGAGGTCCCGATGGCTTGAAACCGAGTTCCTGCGGGAGACCCCCACAGTGGGGTTATTATATAATATCCTTTCCCTCTTTTTTTTTACCGTGAGTCCGTGCTCTTGAGTCCATCCTCTTTGTACGAACCGGTTCCCCGATGCTTATAATAACGAGAGGGGAAAGAGGGGGGGGGATTGCATTTTAGACGATGAAGAAGTATGTTGATGAGTGTTTTGTTTTGCTTAACACAAAACTACCCGTCGTTAGCAAGCGCCAAGGGCTCCTCCACTAGCACTGAAGATGTGCCCCCCTCCCATCAAAGGTTTGGGTAATTTATCATCATGCGATGTCGAAGCTAAAACCAACAAGGGCATCTCCGCTAGTACCATCTTAAGGAAGCGTTTGTGAAGGTGAACAACAACCTTCACAATTAAAGTAGATCTTCCCTGCGAGCGTTAGGGCCGGGAAGGCACGCGATCCTTCAGATATCAACCGAAGCATGAGTGCCCATTTGGACGTCTCGCACATCCTCCCGGGCCTCACAACCCCTAGGTCTCTCTTATTGTAGCCTTTATGGTGCGCAGCTTCCTCCAACTTCACCACTTTCATCACCCCTTAGGTCTTGTTTTGAAAATTGATAATAATGAACTCCGTTGAGGCACAGACTTTTTAGAAATTGTGTAAGCACCACGCCCACGCCCACGCCCTCGCTCTCGTGTATGTATGTGTATGACGCTGTTAAATATCTTTTTATCTAAATAAATAATAGTTGATAAGGTCACAGTTGACTTCGACCCCAGCGGCGCAGAGAGAAGGGGTGGGGGGCAGAATGGTGACCCCTATGGCAGTACGCCTCATCAACCTTTAATGCCGCGTGGGAGGGCGCCGTTTTTATCCTTGATCTCTGGTGCGGACATATTTTCCTGTGTTTACACCTAGTTACAAAGGGGAGCGATGTTCGTACCTTTAAGTATGGTGTGCTCGTTAGGGAGAGCTTCTCTAGTCACCCTTCCCCCTTTGTTGGTAATAGGAGTTTCTTATCATTTAGCTGCTACCGCATTCATTAACATTGTACTTTTATTCCATTCACTTTCATCTTCTGTCTGGTCTATTTCCCATTAGCGGGTCCGCCCACCAGTCCGGTCCTGTTTAGATGCTTTCGGCCACCTTGATGGAAAATTATGGAAGCGAATCAGAATACTAACTAAGCCTTGATTGGTCGAAATCCTGCATTGCGATGATGTCAGAGTGACATCATCACCCTGAAAGAGTTGCCGGTTGTTCACTTTCTGTTGAATTTACGTCGTGCCCAAATTCGCCTTAGGGTTTATTCAATGCCAGGGTTTGGCACATCGTTACTGATCAAATAATGGCATAATACTCACTTTCCTCCCTCCGCCCTCCATTACCAAATCATGTGCCTAGTTATTTATATTCGATTGTTTAGAATGTTTGTTGTATCAGATGGATGGATTTGCAGCGTGTCCGCGCGCGCACATGTTCTCTGCCCAAAATGTGTACATAATATGAGATATTTCCACTGCGATCACAGTATGTGAATTTCATTTGTATGATTAAAACATTTATTACTTAATATCTCTTCTGATCCCCAATGCCCCAAGTAGTCTTTTAAATCTCTTTCTGACTTGATGACCTGGTTAGTTTTCTTTTATGTAATCATTAAACACCATTTGTTTGAGACATTTTTAGACGGGAATTATGGTGGTGGAGCAACGAGGCCGTCGTTTGGCCTACTCTAGAATGTGAGGCGAAGGGATTTGTGTTGGAGAATGGAAGTGATGTTTTGTTTGACAATTGACGGGCCGGGGATGGGGGGAGGAAAGGTGATTTATCAAATCCCCTCCTTTCCTCTTGTCTACCCTCATTTGGTGGGGGGGGGGTAGATATCTAGGGAGGTTGTTGGTTTCTCAAGGTTATGAGGGGTTGAGGTGGGGAAGGCATGAATGGAGTATCGGAAAGTTCTATTCCGCAGTATTTTTTTGTCTTGTTTCTTAAAGTGAGATGGAGGTTATTCGAAGGGATGACATTATTATTATTATTCTGGGTCTGGGAGTCGCACTTGTGAACTTCTCGCATATTTTGCGAGTTCTTTGTCCTGATAATGCGAACACATTTGTGGACAGCCTACTTGCTGGGTGGTAAGGACGGCAGGAATTTTGCTCTGATGGATGCCTCGATCGACGATCAACCCCGGGATCAGTACAAACTCCCACGCGTCCATCTTCCCTATTTCCCCCGCTTCCTCGTTGATAGGGGAGGGGGGGGGAGATATTGTAATGAGATAACCAATTCTTGATAACGAGATTACCGACGGCGTATTCGGAGTGAGGGTGGAAATTTCGAATTTGGAACTTGGCTTGAGTTTAATTACCAAGTTTACTTTTGAGTTCGGGGTCGAGTTCGTAACCGAGTGGAAGACTTTATCACGCAATTTGTGCGCACGCGCGAACATGTCAGCCAACCTGGCATGTGTAAATTGGGGGAGTGTGTACCTTTCGAGACGGGTTCGGTATTATATGTTTGTTTTGCTGATACGGTGGGGGTAAATGAGACTTGTCTTAACCGAGTGCTTTGTGTGAATTGAGGGATGCAGGTGACTAAATTAAAGTGCAGAAATGTGAAAAAAGGGTGAAGAAGCCTATGGTGACAAACCCTGTCATTTCTAAATTATGGGGTCATGGGGGTGTATTATAAACCTTCAGAAACAAGTGCATACAATGAGAACATACACTTGATAGGCACGAACATGAATACTTTTGCGCAATGCCAACTCCTTACGCTGTGTGCGCCACCTGAGAAGCGAAGATAAAAGATCAGCGCTTTTTTGTTTAGGGGAAACAAAGCAAAAATGGCGCTGGTGACGTCACAGGCCAGAAAGGTCGACTGGCCACTGTGACTTCATAATAATATTCTGCGAAGCTACTTCGCTTGGCCTTGGTTCAGCAATTTTTAAAGACAAGAAATTTCTATCCTTTAAAATAATAAATTTTTGCTGCTCCTTTACTTTTCATTTTCACTAAATCAAGTTCAATCGGTCCATTACATTTATTTTTTAGGTTAAGGTTAGGTTAGGTTATATAACCAAAAAGTACCAAAATCGGGACTTTTGTCTTTATAAGAAAAACGCGTTCACACTCGTGGATCACATGGCTGTCTCACAGGCAGCCACCCTGGTGACGTCACCAACCATTTTTGGTTTGTGTCCCCTGAACAAAAAAGCGCCAAAAGAAATCTTACGAGTCGATTTTTCTTCCAAAGATAAAGGGACAGAAACCAGGGGTCATTTTCGACCCCAAACACACTTGCACTATCTTCGCTTTGTGGGCCGGAGCACCGTCCTGCTGAAAGAGGTAGTCCGTCTTGTTCCCCATCTTTCTCACCCAGGGCAGGACTTTTGTCCTAAATATGTCCCAGTAATCTGCTGCGGTAAACCTGTACCCAGCCGCCAACCACACCGGCGGCATATTCTCGCCATTCGAAGCCACGATGCTGAACATCATCACGGAGGCCGGGGCTTGGTCGTGGACACGTAGCGAACATCGGACACATCCTGGACGAAGCTTACCATGCGGTCGTTCTGCTTGTTGATGACCGGATCGACCGTAAAGGCTTTTTCATCAGAAAAAGAAGATTGGCATGGCTCTTCAAGTGGTTGAGAAGGCGAGGACTGCTTCCAAACGTTGTTCTCGCATACGTTCCGTGAGCAGAGGCCTTTACATGCACCTCAAGCTCTTGTCGCCCACCCTCCTTGAAGGCCGTGTACACCGGACAGCCTTTCTCACAGCCAGACGGTTGATAACTTTCGGTCTGCCTGAACGAGGTCCATCTTCGAGGTCTTCCCCGTTCTTGAGCCTCTCCGCAACTTTGTAGACAGTCATCCGGCTGACGTTGAGCTGCTCGGCGATGTTGAACTTCTTGTGGCCCTCGCGCCGGAAAACAGAGATCTCGATTCTTTTCATTTCCATCACACACACCTACACACAATGGAAGAGAAGTTTTAATGACACGTGCTGAAAAAAAATTCGAACGTTAAGTTTCTTTGATGGAATTTTTTCACGCACGTAAACCTATCGAAAGATAAAAAAACCGAGTGTAACAGAACTTCAGAACTTTTGTAAAACCCTTTATAGCATAATGTGGCTGATATCTGAGGGATTGCGTGTCCATCCGACCTCAAATCCTTTATTGCGGACATGTGACACGTTCGGTAGAGAGTTGCGAGGCCTCCTGTGCGCTATATGTTACCTCCATCTTCACTACTTTGTGTATGAACATATCTCATAGCGAACTATTTTGTGGAAATGCCCTCGCTCGTTTCGCTTTTTGATTTCGAGTGCAGAAAGGTCATGCAGCTAAATAAAATTCTGGGGACCCTTCGTTCATGTAGCAGAAATGCCACAGGTATTGCCGGGAAGGGTCGAGGCACCATAAATATGCTCGGATACGATTTGTCAATCAGGCTGGGCAAAACTGGGGGAAGACAACACCTTTTGTCCTGGGCCTGACGCGAAGCGGAGAATTGAAGTTAAATATGGTTTTGACTACCACAAAGTGGTTGTACTTTTACTGCTCTGAGATATTTAATAATAATGAAATTTCTGGCACTATTTACCATCGGCATAAATCCACTGAGGGAAAGAAGACAACGAAAAAAATGAGTCTACCGAGGCCCCCATCCCCCGATATACTACTCCCCCAAATTAGTCGTGTCACATTTTTAAAATGTTTCGGACAATGGTGTTAACTATGATATGCCTAATTATTTATATGTTTAAAAATACTCGAATAGTTTGGGATGACTAGCGCTAGGCTGTTTGCACTGTGCTGCCAATAATATTTTACATAACGGAGGTTGGAATATTAATTATAGGGATGAAATAAAAAAAAAATAGGCGAATAATTTTGTGATATCGATGATTAAATTTCCATCAAGTTAATTTATTTTATTGTCAAAATTGTCGATAGGCCTAGTGTTTTTCCTGTCGGGATCACCAATGCCCCCCGAGGTATGTCTTCAGAGGTGAGGTCGCACTCCAATGCAGTCTTTCACGGGAAAGAATCGACTCGGTGAGAAACAAGGTCCTCCAAGGTGACACAGCACCCCGGGAAATCCAAAGGAAAGGCCTCTCCTCTTTTCCATTGCTGCTCTGCAGACGGCCGGATATTTTATCATTTCGGCCCACCCCCGCTGTCCTACCTAAAAGAGAAAACAAAATCAAGAATAACACTAAGAGTACTAATGGCTCTTCTCCCTTTAAGGGAGGCCCGGGGGCAGTTTATGCTCCTGTTGATTTGCCCCGCAGCGCTTTGGGGCTGAGGGACAAAGCAATTACAATAAAACAAAGTGAACGTTACCAGCGATGTCGGGGTCCCTCATTGAGAAGCTTCGAGCCAGCCGACTTCAAGCGCTTTTGATAATTGGCTCAACTGATGGAAGAATAATGAGACATGTTCATTACCCAGGGTTCTCGGGATGGAACCGAAGGTCGTCCGTTTCTCGGACAGGACCCTTCTGATGAATGCAGCTGAGCCTACCCGGGTCGCCATTACAATTACTCTTCCTACTCGTGATGGTTCGCCTGTACTAGTGATACCGCACTCTACCATGAACTTTGTGAAAGTACTTTATGGGGGAAATCCATGAGTACCAATAACACCACACAAGAGATGCCGGCCACGAGATGGTAAAGGTCGAACTTGTGATGAGGAAACAGGGACGGTCCTCGAGAGCCACAGAGCTACATTGTTCTTCACATTTGACCGTGACAGGTTCCTTGAGTCGATGCGAGTTTGTTGGTATCGCTATCGCGTCAAGGCATTCGTGCGAATGCAGCCTTGTTCCAATTGAGACTGGCTCGGTGATTTAAATCGAATTTGAGAGGTGGTAATTCGGGTCAATCCAAATTTTGTGGTAACTGCTCTAAGGCTTTATATGATAAAAACTATATTGTGTAAGGTTAAATGTGTAAATTGCGGGCAGTAACACCCTGCTTCCTAGAAGAAATGTAACTCGTACTTTTTCGAGAAAGATGTTGTAGCTGTTCAGGCTGCAGACCGAATCTTTTTTCAAGTGTCCAAGGAATTGGTCCTCTCCCATTCCAGGACCATTCTGCGATTTCTCCATCTCCATTGTGCAATTTTTAGTAAAGGTGACGGTATTATGAGCTCGCACCCCTCCCGGGCCGAATGCCCTGACAGATTCAGTTAATTTTCTACTGCCCATGAATCGGGCAGAGTTGCTAGACAGAGCGCTACCCTTAACCTTGATGTGACTACTCTTTGCCCCCCATCCCCCCCAAGTTCCTAGCACATTCTTCAATCTGGATGAATTCGTGCTATTGTGATTGTTGACTTTTGGAATTTTGGGAGGACGATAATCATTCATTCTTTTGCTTTAGTTACTTCGGCATCCATCTTCCTCCTTTAGATTCACATAACCCGCAATCGTCCCTCCGCCTTGTTCAACTCAATATTAATACTAATCCTAAAAAAAATTATAAAACATAATATTTCCTAAATACTAATGACAAATAATATAAAAATCATACTAAATAATAATAAGAATAATAATGCTAATAATAACTAATTATAATACATAATAATAAAAATGTAAAGTAATGCTGAGTGTGGGCGAGGGGAAAGCACACCAACAACTTTTCAGGGCCCATCATTGAGTTCAAGTCACCGAGTGACAGGGACTCCCTCCTTTGCACTCAGGCCAGGGGGATGTGCAACTCCTCCAGGTACCACTTGTAATAGGCTACACAGCGTACCCCCCCCCCCATCCCCGGAGGCTAAGTCGGTCAAGATGGAATAAGCCGAACCTGCCGCTATGGTCAATGCGTCTGCTATCATTTCCACTGGTAATCGACTGGTAATAGTGCCAGCACACGATTGATGTTTTCTTCCCTTACCAATGTTGACGGTCTGTCACTGCCAATGTCGACTTCAACCTCCTGTCTTTTATCCACAAACTGATTTATCATTTTATAGACACTAGGCTTAGGTGGTGTGGGGGGGGGGGGAGGCACCGTCTCCATAAACTTTTATTAATACATCAATAATTCATTTCTCTCCGCCAAGTAAGCTTCACCCGAAAATTGATGTTTGTCCTCGCTTCAACTCTGATGAAATCTATGCTATCACTTGCCGGGGTCAAATTTGAAATGCTGCAATGTCATTCAAAATGAAGCCAATTCTGTGTACGTGATCAATCGGGCCTAGGTTAAACTTTAAATCAGTGGAATTAAATTTATCATGGGGTATTTTATTTTTTTAAAGATATTTCCTTTTTAACGAACTTTTTAAGACTACTCATATATATATATATATATATATATATATATATATATATATATATATATATATATATATATATATATATATATAATTTAATATGAACCCCCACAAAGAGATCAGTACTTTTTGCGGAGAGTTGTGCGTCATCCCATCCCCAGCGTCTCCTAGTAGTCTCCTCTTTAGATTTCTCGAACTGTATTATTATTATTGTTGTAGATGTTATTGTTATATTATTCGGGGCGGAACGGGAGGTGATGTCCGCTGCGTTCTTCGAGTGACTCCATCATGCGTCTCCAAGGAAGCCCCCCCCCTTCCCTCGAAACCTCAGTGATGGATTATCAGCCTCGGTGCTGCACGACGCTTTGTTCTTTGTCTCGGTGTCTAATGCGGAAAGTGTGTGCGTGGTTTTTAAGAAGTATTCGTGTGCGTATGTACAGCATCCTTCTGCGTGTATATCCGCCTCTGAATGTGCTGCCTTGTGCATGCGCGCGCTCGTGCGTTTATTCACTTGTGCGCATCTCAAAATTTGACGCTGAGAAATCTGTGTGGATCTCGTCTTGAAAGAGAGTAGATTGGCGGGGCGGTCGGCCGGGCTGCGGGGCGAGCCCCCTCTGTCCCAGTTCTTGCCCTCCCGCAAGCAGACCTCGTTTTTAGTGCCGATGGCGCGAATTGCGTCACCCGAGATGTGATTACAAAGCAAAAGACCACCTCAACCCCTTAAATTTAGAGCGCAATACCAACGAGGCCGCATCATGTATAGCGGTAGATCCCCCTACAGGCATTGGGATCGATAGGGCAAAGTGCGGGTGTTGGGGCGGCAAGGGTACCCAAGCCTCCAGGTGTCCCAGACGTCTCCTTGCAGGTGTGGCGGGAGTAAGAATGAGACACGAGATCTGGTCGGGATTTGTTCATTACAAAAAAGGAAACGGAAGCATCCACCGATGGCGTTTGCGTGAGAATGTTTTGAAAGGGGTTCGCCAGTGGTGTAATTGGGGGAAGTGAATATGCGGAAGTTACCAAGAGCAGGTAGAAGAGCACTCGAAGCGCCAAAGGACCTTGAGGACGCGAAATCCAGTTTAAGAACGCTTCTCCGACATACAAAGGAGACAGGTGGGTGGGTATCTTTGCTGGAGAGCAGCTCGGCTGTTGAAATTGATTGCTTAATTTTCTCCAATTGAATAGATGATTCTGTGTGTGTGGCAGGGGAGGTAGAGCTCATTGGCCTTGATTTGAGGGTGAAGTGAATCGATGTTGATAAGCGCAATGACAATCTCCGAGATCAATGACCGAGATGCGTACACACTTCTACACACGGGCATATGCTTGCTCCGAGTGATCGTCACAGAGACGATATGGCAACTATCTCTCCCAAACTAGGCGTCAATGAGCCAAGGTAGTTAGTCCAGCGAATTCCCAACCGAACTCGATCTTGTTTAACACATTCATCGGATTATTACAAGAGAGAAATGTTTCCCAGCGTGGCGTCTGGTCCCATTTCACACATGGGAGTCCTGTCACCAAATCGCTTTCTCTCCTTCCCCCGCCCCCCACCGCAGGGAAGGAAGACTCATCACGACCAAATCTCTCGCATCGTTCTCGATATTATTGGCAGATTTTTTTTTTATTTCAAGGACCAAATAATTGCGTGTGTGATATTAGCTGGGCGTCTAAGAAAGTAAATATGACTGCATTCTTGCGTAAAAAGACTGAATTTTAAATGTCCTTGGATTGGAAAGGGAGAGGGAGCTCGCCGTTTATGAACTGCCTTGTTAAACTTCAATTTCTCTCCCTTTCTTTTTTCCTCTCTTTATCTTTCTTCCTCTCTCACTTTCTCTCATTTTTCTTCTCTGCCGAGACGAGGACATTCGTATGACGTTTCTTTGCAAAAGACGACCCGTGATGGGGTTGGCGTCGCGAGAGCCTCGCACCTCGAAATTGGCAATCTTAGATGGTTACATGCCATTGGTATGCACAGACGATTGATAGCGAGGTTCCACAATCCAACATGGGTTTTCAAGTATGAGCCGCCCTTCTTCAGCAATCGATTACATCTGATGAAGTTTCAACTATACTGGGAAAGCTAAATGCGCCCAAGTCACTGGGACAGGATGGCCTTTTTGCCGCCGGTGTTTCAGGGAGGAGGTTAAGGATGAGGCAACCCCCTCCCCCTCCCTCTCCCTCTCCTCATCGAAATGTTCAACGCGTCGCTAGAATGCAGCCGAGTGTCATTGGATTGGCGATTGGCTGACGTGACTCCCATCAACAAGAAAGGAGAATGCAGCCAAGGGCACAACTACCGGCACATTGTTATATCTCTTGTCGGTAAATTATATGGGGCCAAGGAGGTAGTTCTTCCCTGAGATATTGGACGAGTCTGCCCCTTGCCCAGCGGTGGGCATACTTGCTTACAAAGGCGTTCGATAAACTACCCAACAGGAAGTTCGTGGGTAATTGCTCTTGTTGGGAATTACAGTTAAAGTGGAGAACGAAAAAAAAAGAATGCTAGCTGTCATACAGGCTCCAGAGAATAGTGGTGGGTGGCCAAGCCTCAGACTGATTATATATTATCAGTCAATCGCGGCGTTCCGCAGAGCTTGCTGCTCGACCCTCTCCAATTCATCATCTACATACATCAACGATCTTGAATGATTAGTGAGTAGTCAGTTGCAAAGTTTTCGCAGGAAAACAAAATGTGTGTAACATTGCTGAAGCTGGAAAGGGTTCAAGCTTGCCTACTCAGAGTCAGGGTTGGCGTCGAATAGTTGAAAAAGTATTCAATACGAATACAAATACTTTGTTTTAAGAAATGTATTGAATACGAATACTTTTCTATGTATTCAAATACATTTTGAATACAAGTATATAATTACCATAATTTAAGGGATATATATATATATATATATATATATATATATATATATATATATATATATATATATATATATATATATATTGTGATAATATAAAAAGAATGAGTATAGAATTATAATGAAGAAAATCAAATTAAAAATATAATTTTCCTTATCAAAACTTGACTTTTAGTTTACTTTATAACTCAACTTAAGTGTTTTATAAAGCTTAGTTTTCCTTAGTATAATTGCATAAAGAAAAAGTAGTGAATTTCAAATAACCTGCTATTCATTAACAAATTTATGTACATTACCATTGCACTTCAACGTCATTACTTCCTCAAAAAGTTTGTCCTTGAGATGGCATCGATCAGGCTGATGAGGCAGGTACTGCTAAATATTTTCGTGCTAACTTGGCTAATATAGGCAAATTAGATTCTTTATTCTTCCAGTATTGTAAGGGTTCACTCAACCTGCTGATACAGGGTTGGCGTAGATACCTCCACCTCACATTCAGCAGATGGTTGTAATACTGGTAGGACAGGATCATTGTCCAAAAAAGCTAAAGAAGCTCATATTAAGGCTCGAAGCCTTCAGTGATATATCTTTGTTCTGCATCTGCAGGCTACTTGTGTGATCCACATGTTGTGAAAAGTGTAAAGTCTTAGTGATTTGGCTACTCTGAATTTCTTCTCGCTGCTGGTCATTAATTATCACACCATCGAAGTTTGAATCTAGGATTCATAGCTGCAGCATTGCTGTGCATTTAGTTGTTCTCGTACTAGAGAGTCGACCCTGGACAGTTTTGTGTTTCCACTAAAAAATAATTTTTGATTATTTATTTTATGATTTATTTTTATAATTTTTAATATTTAAAAAGTGCATAATTTTTCAATCAATATTGATAGTTAATTTAGTTAAGGTGTTGATGAACCTAATAAAAATGAAACATCTTAAGGCTACTGACAAATCTGCCAAGTAGAGTTTACTTATACTATACTACTCAAATATATATTGTAGTGTTTTCGTTCTTTACCATAACTTAAATCTAAATTTTGTACTAATGTAACATAGTTTTGTGGGTCTTTGTTTTTAACCCCAAAAGGTTTGAAAAAGAAAAGCTGGGCAACAATGGATGCAATTCGCTAAATAAGATGCTACTAAATGCTGCATTAAAAGATTATTATTTGTACTGACAAAATAGTTAAAAATTAATTGTATTCATAAATACAATAAATACTTTCAAATATATTTGAATACAATACGAATACTGTATTCATAATTTGCATGAATACTGAATACTCCATTAAAACTTAAAAATGCTGCATTTATGAATACTGAATACGAATATTCCAACCCTGTTCCGAGTAGGCGAAGGGTAGGTAGGCCATGTGCCAGATCACTTTCATCTTGGACAAGTGGTAGGTAGGTAGGTGATGCACACCAGGTACCCGAATCCCAAATCCTATTACACTAATCAGAATCAGAATACCACTTACTTCTTCACTTTTTAACAGTGTAATAATTCACTTTCACATGTAAATCCATTGTGCAAAATTGCAAAAAAAAACAACCCAAAGTGGAACTCCTCATTATTTTTATATAGTACAGGGTGATTAATACAAAGTTTTGCTGTTCTAGATGCAAATTAATAACACAACGTTGATACATTATTGAATGCCAACGATGTTGTTGTTATAATATTGAACCGATTACAAATGTAATCGATTTTGGCCGTTAATTCGTATATTACTGCAAATACTTCGATTTTATTCTTGCCGCAGAAACGTTTGTGGGTTCGTAGGTAGGGAACACCATTCGGCCCTTGGACAGGACGAATTCCCCACCGGATAATGTAACGAATATTAAGTTCAGAATCGCAGGGGAGCCGTATGGCACCGAGAGTCAGGAAGTACCGGAGTTATTGTGCGATCCAGCGAATAGGTAGGAACCTTCGTCACCCCAGGGTGACGGGGACCCGTGCGCTTCGGGGTTATTGGATACAACTACCCATTGGCAGGATTCCTTGGAAGAAAGGAGAACAGCGTATTGGACTCTGAAGACGATTAGAAAGACAGCGCAGTGATTGGCTATGTGTAAGATCTACCTATCCGCCGGGGCCAGACATCTACTTGTGGTAACTTTCGTGTCCGCTTTCGATTTGGGCTTGAACCCGCTACCTCGACGCTGGAAGTCAAATGGCGTATCCACGAAGCGAGGGAGACTAGCGAGAGCTCCCTGGATCGGACTTCTAATTTGGATCTCGATTCCACACAAAGAAGTATCAGGAGTGTGCAAAAGTTGTTCGCGTTGCGTTCAAAATCTTTTTTAAACAGGTATAACTTTTGCACCCACCTAATCATCGTACTACAGGGTGTCCCTAAAGTCTGGACGTATAGCCCAAATGCATATTTTGGATAGAAAAATTGAACGACATTGTATTTAATTGAAATATTAATAACATCTTCAATGTGATTTTCACCATTTATGATGCAAAGCTCGCTGCGCTTTGCAAGATTAACCCGATGCATTAAGTCCAAATTTGCGTCAATTTTAGCAACTTCATTTATGATGCTCTGTTCCCTCAGGTTTCTTTTGTCTCTCTAATTTTCATTGACTACAACTTCTCCTTTATTTATTATTAGCCTTACCCCAGAAAAAAGTCAACGGGAATTATTAAGGTTCGGTGAATGAAGAGACAATTGTGAGACATATTTCCTATGTATCCAAAACTTTAAGGACCCCCTGTACGAGAGCTATCTAACTTGTTTTTTAAAGAACGTTTAACGCCCTCTTTCACCCTTTGCTGGGCTTGAATAGGCTCGAAAAGATTGTGGAAGATTTAAAAGAAGTGCGAAAGACTACCCAAGAGAGAGGAACACCAGTTTCTCTTGGAGCATTGGGGGCGGGGGGATGTGTCGCTCCTCCAGGTTTCAGGCGGGGGTATTGCCCCTCCTACACCCCCCCCCCCCCTTACGGGGAGAGTCGTCTGATGGGCGTCTGTCACACTATTAAAATAAGTAAATAGGGCTAAATTTCGTGTCTTTTTCCCGGAATTCGTCCGTCCCGCTCCTCTGTATATCGAGATTTGAAAAATGGGAATCTGTAAGTGAAGCTGCTTCTATTTATCAACCATTTTTCTTTCCATTTTTGATATCTCCAAAATATATATTTTTTAAATTGCCTGAAAAAGAGACGCTACTTGCTTCACGTTCTTTTTTTCAGTTTGTTAAACTATTAGGCTACTACTCTCTCTTTCTTTATGAAGATTTTTTTCTTCTACAGGGTGGAAAGAGGAAGTGTAGGCTGCTTTTTACAAATGATTTTAAATAGGTTTACATACCATTAATTAATTAATTTATTGCAGATTCTTATAGGATTTGTTGAATTGTGTGAATCAATTTGTAAATTCATAAGGAAGAACAGCCGTTTACAAATAGGGATGAAAAATGTGAACCAACCGATTACCTGCGTAGAAACGGGAAGATAGCGGGAAATATTTTCCAAATTTTGAACCTCACTGCGAACGCATCTGAGTGTTTTAAATTTTTTAAACGGCTTAAAAGTGAAGACCACCCCGCCCCCACCAAAAAGAAGAGGGCCGAAAGAGCAAAGATCCTTTTCAAGCGGCTCCTTGAAGACAGCCTCCGCTTCTGTGGACGGATGATAAATGATTCCACTGCCCACGGGGTCACCCACGACACGCAGAATGAGCGGGTTTGGGCAGAAAACATCAACGAGATTCCGGTTGATCAGCCCACATCTTTCAGGAGACAGAAACCAGCTTCCGTGATGGGCAGATGGTGGGGTAACATCAACCGGTGAAAAAAACCCACATCTCTGATGAAGGGCTAAAGATCAATCAACGTGTTTATATGGAGATGAAGGAGAAAGTCATCCCCTGGGTGGATGCTACCATAGGAAATACCAGTGTACCCTTTCAACAAGATGAAGGAACCTCACACACATTAAAAAATGTTCAACGACTGGTGCCAGGCAAATTTTAAGGTGTTTGGTCAAAGGAACTTTGGCCTCCCAGTTCGCCATATTTGAACACCATGGACTTTGGGGTGTGGTCAATGCCCGGGCAGAAAGCCCCCTACCAAATCTCATCAAAGTGTCGAGGTTCTGAAGTACAAACAGGAAAAATGCTGAGAAGAAATATCGGCTGAAACCCTGCGTGACACTTGCGCTCAGGTCACACCTAGACTTGCCCTTGTGATCCCCGCAAAAGGGGATCAACTTGAATATGAGTTGCATAATTTTGTACCATATAATTTCTCTCGTTTCAATCTAAGCATCATCTATTATCGCATTGTGTTGTGAAAATAATTAAATATTGGTCTACACACTTCGTATTTTCCCCCTTGTCCCAATATCGCTACTTGACCTGTTTAATATCAGTACCCCAATAGTTTCACTAACTTTGCACCTCCAAATATGGAGTTGAAACTGATATAAAACAATATCAAATTTGGAAGTTAAATAAATTCCAGAGATTAACTGAATAAAGAAACTTGGCAGGCGGACACCCTGTGTAGACTTCTACACCTGATACTTGGAGGAGCGAAACGTCCTCCCGATCCGAGTGCCATCAGTTAACTCTTCTCTGGCCTGGCTTCCCGGCCATAGTGCCCGAGGCTGTGCACCCTCCCCACCCCACTGTTTAGAGGACCTGCGGCTTTATATATATCCCGCTATTTTTATTCTGACTGCATTCACCACTTTCCTATTTAACCTTCCCCCTCCCTTCTTACTTCTGATCAGTAGAGGGGTACTCATCGCGTCCTCTCGGCCCGAGTGCCTATCAGGAAGGCCTAATTCGCTGAGTTAACTTCAATCTTTGAGATGTCCTTGGGAAGCTGATGCAACCTCCCTGTCTTATGCACCCCGTTTTATCGAAGAGAATCCCCTCAGTATTTCTCATATCTAGGTTTAAGGACGTAACCAGCTACCTGGTCACGCCCGCCCACAGGTTGCAGAGACCTGGCTTGGATCCTGGGCATTTGGGTGCAATTAATGGCACGATCGGTATTACCTTCCTGTGAACGTTCTCGGGTACATAAGGCTGTACTGCCTATGGAGGCAAGTTTTACTCCCTTGCTAACTGTCGTAGTATGACATTATATTAGATCAATACCATATTATATCTATGGGGGAGGGACCAATAACTTGAAGGCGAACCGACAAAGGGACGGAACACCACGAGTTTCGACGGGCGGAGGGTGAGATAAGAGTGCAACGAGGTCAGGTATAATATGGGCAATGGCAACGCTCAAGGTTACTTAAAGAGGCATGTACAAAAATATAATTTTATTTACATAAAAAATAATGAGAGAATTGAAGGGCAAAATTACATCAGAGAATTATTGGGCAAAATTACATCAGATGAACAAGGAGGGGAGGGGGGAGTTATGAATCAGACTATGAAGTTAAAATTTATGGTATTACAGGAGGAAACTATTCAAATTGGGGGGGGGGAATTAACTCAAAAGGGGGTACTGAAGGGGGAGAGGGGTTGGTTTACGGAGGATTCCGGGTGAGACGTCGGGGTAAGGCTTCACGGATGTCTTCTGCACGTTAGGCGAGGCCGCTCGGAGCTTTTGGAGCGGGAATTTAAAGTGATGACGGTTCTCCAAAAAGGGGGGGGGGCGGTAACGTCCGATCCAGGGGAGAGTATTTCGGCCACCCGAAAACGACGTGCGAACGAGGAGGGCTTCGACAGGAGTTGATGAGAGAAGTCGGAAAAATCACTCGGTAGCGATCGTTAAATGGAATTACCTCACTGGCTGGGGCTAATTCCAATACACAAATAGTTCAGCTGTCACTTTGCTTTGTTGTTAGCACCTGACCTGAAACTAGGGAAATCTTCTTGGGTCTGGGCGAGACTTCTCAACTCTGTCTCTGTCTCATGGGAAACGAACACTATATATGTTTGAGGCTCTCCCCGCGGTGGGGGGTTTAGTGGGAAACAGCTCTACTCTCGAATGGCCTCGAATCTTCTTGCCGAGGCTATTCTAACCCGTGTAAAGGTGAATCGTGGTGGACGCGGTTCGAGGCTACCCACTTGTGGAAGGGGGGATTAGGCTTACCAATTCAAGCCTAACAGAACCTTCTACATCGCATGGAAGTTCTGTGTTGGACAAGAAATTCCACGTGGAATTCCCTCACACTAACTGTCATGCCAATTAAATGTCTCTGGCTCTGCCACTTGACTGGTCTTCATATCTTGGCTGTCTTTTCGACGACTAGTACCACTTAGTAAAGCTTCCACTCTGTCGCGTCCATTTCTGGCTACTCAGTTGGGAACAGCTGCCTTTTGGGAGTTACCCTCCGCTTTGCAACTTCCGGGCGGTGTGAGTTACCTCATAGCTGCGATCATAATCCATTAAAGCGCTCAGAGTTGGATCCGCTTAAAGGTCAGAAAATATTAGGCGGGAACGGCTGGACGCGGAATATAGGCCACCAACTTATTTTTCTTCTTTATATGGCCACAATCTTACAGAATTTATTGTGCGTTGGCAAATTTTTAAAATTTTGGACTGCATCTTTATCTATGAAACCTCGCCCAACATTCGTGATAAGGTGGTTGAGGATCGCGACAATACGCCACTACATGGTGGAGCGGCTCTCCTCTTCTCTACAAACAATGAGTAAAGGGGTTTCCTCATTTCCACATCTCGAACCACCCGGGAAGCTCAACCTCTATAAAAGAAGCACCCCCTGTGTTTTCTTAAGGGCCCCTTCAAGTTTCTTTTAGAGTATAGGGGCTACCCCCTTGTATGACTACGCTCTTACCTCCTTCACAGTCTCCCTCGGACGACTTCCTTATATACCCCCCTTCCCCCCGTTTTCCTTCTCAGAGTCTGCCAACAGCAAAGGGGGTGCAAGAAAATAGCCCCTGCAGGGATTCCCACTCTCGATGGCATCACTTGGATAAGGCTAAGCTCTAATGACGTTCAATCTTTACTGGAGCACAGGCCTAGCGATTCTCCAGTGGGGATTCCTGCGGCTACGGGGGAGTTATGGCCGAAAGGAGGCCTCTCTCGAGACTAGCGCAGACCCCAGGGCGCCCTCGCTCAAGACGGCCGTGTCTTAACCGGGAGAGAATAATGACCATGGAAACCTTACCGAGTAAAGACTATTCTCGGCCAGGTCTACATAAAACGACACGAGCCCCCTGGGACTTGAAAGGAGAAGACTCTCCTTAAGTTGGAGCTCCACAGACGCCCTGGGCCTTTGACGTTTCGACGAAGGAAAAGGTCTTGTGGCTCCCTTAAGGGGGGGGGGGCACTCCGGCTTTCTCGATAAAGAAGAAAAGTAAAATGATTAGGAGATCCTTCTTCCAGGAGGTTACGTGGACAGATGTCCGCGCTGCCGATTCGACAGTCTTTAGAAGTGTGGAAGGGCGTCAAAAAGATTCGGGGCAAGTTCTCGCTGCTCCCCCCTCCTCCCTTCGTCCAGAACGACGGGACCGCAATTTTGGACAACGTGTTTGCGGCAGAATCCTTCGTTACCGCTTTTTTCCGCATTCTATATTCTGGATGCCAGCATTTATTGCTCGCCGTGGGCTGACTGAAGGCCGCCGACTGGACTTTTCCTCCAAAAGGCGGGGAACCCTTCGACTATTTGTATACGTTAAAGAATTGCGCTCCACTCTCGCTTCGTGCTCGGATACCGCCCATGGTCCGGGACATATTCCGTATACCATGCTTCTACATCTCGGTGAGCGAGGCATGGCCTTTTTGTTAGCCTTCTTCAACAGCTTCCAGACAGAGGGTATCCTCCCAGATTCCTAGAGAATGACGACTGTGCTTGTTTTCCGGAAATTTCTCTAACCTGCTTGTGTAAGCTGATGGAGAAATAAGTTAATGTTAGGTTAGCTTATTTCTTTGACATTGAAGACCACCTGTCTCCTATATAGTGCGGTTTTCGCAAGTTCCACTCCATGTTGTATGCTCTGTTCTGAATGGAAAATGCTATCTACAAGGATGGTACCAAATCCAAGGAAGCGGTCGGCTTCCACGCCATCTCACCTCTGTTTGAAACCGACGAAGCTCTACAGAGCGCCCTCAATGCTCTCGAGATATTTGAATCCCCCACCCCCCCTTAGTGCGCAGTATCCGTGACCCCACGACGCCGGGTGCAGGGATGATGTCAAGATTGTCTCCTGCTGGGTTCATGGACATGTTGGGGTTGCGGTAAATGATGACGCTAAACAATCTGCAATGACTTAGCAAAATGACCAGGGTTTCGCTCTTTTCCACTCTGTCTACATTGCATGAATTAGGTCAGCCATTGGAGCTACTTGGCAAAGAAGAGGGGAGACTTTTCTCGTGGACCTACCCCCTAATGCTTCAACGGCTTGAGGTCGTTTTCGGTCGTCTCCGGATCGAGCACAGTCACGAGATTCGGCGCCATCTAATGAAGCTTTCTCATTTCCCTAACGCGACAACTGTGTGCATCTTCCCCCCAATGCCTGCTACATGAAAACCTAGTTTCTCTCTACCGGGAATAGCGGGACCGCTAACGCTGGTCTCTTGTACTCGGGGGGGGGGATTCCCGTGTATCTAAATGTGGACTCGATAATTTTTTTCTGCGGTGTTTGGGTGCATGAACGGGCCCCTAAAGGAGTGGTCCTTCCTCCACCTGATCATAGTTTTTTTTCCTTAGTCAGTTTATGTTCAGTTTTGTATTGGTTTTTTATTTGCTTTCATTTTTCCTTTTCATATAGTCCGTAAATAGTTTACATAATTAAGCAGAGTAATTTTAAATTTCGACTTCTATGCCTTTGTTGGCAGTCCCCATAATAGACCCCCTTAAACATTCCCTTTTGCTCTTCTTTTTGCCACTCCCCTTATAAGCCCCTTCTCTCTCCTGGCGGGCTATAAATTTTGCAGCCCTGTGGGCGACCCGCTTTCGTCCAATCGTCCCTGGTCGGGGGTGTTAGGCCAGGGTTACACCCTCCTTCTTTGCCCCGGTGGAGGAATTTAACATATCTTATTGCCCTCCTTTTTTTTTCCTTCTACCGCCCTTGCAATGGGTGCCGGGGATACCATGTAAACCACGCTACAACTGATACCTGGAAGATTGCATGCCCTCATGGACCCACCTTCCGCAGTTGACTGCCCTTCCGGCCCCAATAACTTTTCTCGTGACAAACCTTATGCAGGAGATGCCCTCGTTCGTTTTTTTCTTTATTTCTTTTTAATAAATCAGAAATTCGCGTTCCCGAAAGGTTGCCACGTCCCTGCGGGGATTACGGGAGAGGGAGGTTGTGGGTCGCTTTTTGAATCTTTGTCCCACGGCGTGATCGTCCACAGACTGCTTGAATGTGTGCGTGTATATATGTGTATTTGTGTGTGCAGACGTGCGTCGTTGGTGGTTGGCTAGCACCTGATCGCTAATGAATTTAATTGAAGAGGCTGATGCTGTGTAGGGTGAAATAGAGGGGGGGGAGGGGGCTCGGCATAAAGACACGCGAGGGTAGGGGGTCGGGGCTGAATATGGGCGACACCCGCTGGATATTAACGTCGAAGGGGCATTTGAAATGCGATGTTCTCGTCGTTCATTTGATCACGGTGGTGGTTTTTTTTTACCTTCCAAAACATTTTCACTCACCCATAAACTTCATTTTTTTGACCACCAGCCTGTTTTTGAAAGCCTGTCTGGTAGAATGCCCTCGTTATTTTTTGCTCCCTATTTAAAATACAGGAACGCTCGGTAAGAGATAGTGTGATGGCGTGTGTGCTGAGAATGGATGGAAATGGACTTGTAAATAAAACAAGGTGTGAGGGGAGTTCGATTGTGCGTGAGAGAAGAGAGGAGGGCTTTTATCCTGTTTTTTTTTTTTACTCTTTTCCTTTTTTTTTTCTTCTTCGCCTGCCCAGGGATGAAGCGTGACTGGATGAGATGGGTGATGACAAAAATAAGGACGGATTTTGTGCTGGGTATGGTAGGTTAGTCGGGAGGGGCGGATGGTTTTATGGGTATGATGTGGTTCGACCTCATAGATGAGAAAGCGGTCGCTGATGATCATATCGTAGCGGTATCTTCCCATTCCGGTTCTCTTTCTCTACTGTGACCAATGTCCCATTAAAACCCTCCTAATTCTTACAATCTTCCTCTCATTCATGCTCTCCCTTCTTCCTCCACCTCCTCCGAGCCAACGACTTGAATCCGTGGTAAATCCATCTTGTCTGAGGTTTGTTTCCAGCACATTTTTCCGCATGTAATAATTTCACTGTTTTATTGATCGGGTTGACGCGAATGATGGGGCAAAAATAATGGCGGTAGACCTTTTGGATGAAAGTTATGATACTCATAATGATGATAATAATCATATCGTGGGGGGTTCCTTGCTTCAAGTACCTCCCCCGTATTTTTTTAGGAAGGCATTGGCAGGCGGGGGGGGGGGGCTCGCACTTTATTTAGTATTGATAGCTAATCTCAAAGTAATGAATATATAACTTGTTCGCTGTCGTCGACGGTCGTCTTTTGCCTGCCGGAAAATGGACACATGCAAGTTGCGACCCAGGAGATTGGCGCGGGTTCTAAACTCGGTTTGAAGGTAGGTTTTTAGCTCGAGGGGTGAGGGGAGCCGAGTGGTCTACGGTGCTTGTTATTTCATCTATTGATTCGCATCTCACCACACACTGTTTTTTTTTACTTTTCAGACCGACCCTTTTCCTCCCTCCACCTTTCCGCGTTACATCTTCCAATTGGGAGGCGTGTTGTACCTCCTATATCGTGGGATATCATTGCATCTTTTGCTCCAGTGGTTTCTTGAAGAGATGGTAATGGTGTAGCCTTTTGTTTGAGGGAAAGGGGGCGGTGAATGATACCTTGTGAAGATTTCTGAAGTGCGAAAAAGTCTTGTTTTCGTCATTTTTTGAATTGCAAAGAGAAATCGGTGTAATAAACCTTGGTATTTTCAATCTGGTTAAGAAATGAGGAAAGGGCAGACAGAAAAAAAAGTCCGATGATAAGAAAGAGTAGGAATAGTTAAAGAGGTGAACGATTCAAACTCAGACCTCGTTTGGAATACGCGGTACATTTCTGGTCCCTTTCGATAGGGCATTGATTGTTTGAACAGGGCCTAAGGCCGGGCTACTCTCCCGACTCCCATCGATTAAGAATGAGAACCCGGCTACGAGAACTAAGCCTCCTCTCGCTTGAGACTTGGAGACCGCGCGGTCAACTGATCGAGGTATTCAGATTATGCTTCGACAATATCGATCAGAAGATGATGATGTTCACCTTGAATCAGGCTATGACTCGAAACCACAGGCAGAAGTAAGAGTTGCCGCGGGTTCAGACTAATCTGATGGGGATCTTCTTCGTCTACAAAATACTAGAATACGGGAACCGGCTTTCTGCTGCGGCAGAAAGCAACCCAAGGTTTTGCTAGCTGAACAAATTTAACGAAGGTTACTTAGCAAAATCACGGTAGTGCTTTTGTTTTTGTTTTTGCTCAAATTCTTGGGTGTGTTTTTTATCAACATATCGCTTTTGTATTTTCCATACCACTTATATTACCAGTCAGGGAGGGGAAGGCAGGGAAAGCATCTCTCGTGCAATTATCCATCCACCATAAACATGACTACTTGACTCCACTATTGTTGGAGACCTCCCATTCAGGCTCCATTGCCTGTGTATCGGTGTATGTTTGATTGGTCGAGGTTTCGCTTACATCCGTGTCTCACTACAAATACTCGTCACCCCCTTGTCTTTGAGGTATGGAACCTGATCGTAGTGATGATTTGCGGTTCGGGGGCTTTTATCCGCCATGCAATAAGTGTATAGGAGTTGCTGGTGTGAATTAAAGACTACAAGCAAACGTGAGCGCGTGCACACATCCAAAGCGATTAAAAAGGGTCTTTTAGCTGAATAGAGAAGACCTTTTTTTTTTTTAGAACTTAATTAGTGCCAATTTTAAAGCGTCGGAAACGCCCCTAAATTAGATCGTCGCTCCAATCCAGACAGGCGACAACCCTCAAAAGGAGGCGCGGAGTGTTCTGAGAGGGCGGCCCAAAAGGGCGTGCAAGTCGTGGGCTGGATCAGGCCCCAGCTCACCCTTTAGTCAGGAAATGGGACCACGATTCAATAGCTAAGGGAAAAAGAGCGATTTTACGGATATTAGCATACGAAAATGGAACAAAGAAGGTCAAGAGCACAGGGGGGGGGGGGATAGAGGGTTAGGTCTAAGTATGTAGAAGAGTCAGAGGGACGGGAGAATGCCCCCGGTGAGTAAGTAGAGGGGTTGGGAGACACTTGAAAACAAGCACCGCCGGGCTCAGCCAAAAAGACCACTCGAGAGCATTTATACGAAATTTCTCTGATGATATTTAAGTATAATTGTGTGTGTGTGTGTGTGTGTGTTTGCGAGGGTACTATTTCCAGGAAAGAGTTTATTCAGACTGTACAGTGACACGTGTGGTACCTTGTTTTTTTTTAAGGAGGGGGGGGGGAGGCCTAGCATGAGACTATAGCCAATGAAAAGCCATACAAGGTGCATTCTCGGATGGTAAAGGCCAGCATCTCCGATACTGTTGTTCGCTTTGGACCGCGGGTCAAATTACTGGCCGGTCGAAAACGGCCAACGCGGAGAGTTGTTCTTTGGCCCGTTCCCTCCATGGTGGTACAGCGCTGAATCCCTGTGCTTACGAAACTCACTGCAAAAGCTTGACGACTGGTTACGTACAACTTTGACACACTCAAATGACACTAAGTTTCACAAAGTAGAAAAAAAACTTGTAGCCAGAATGGTATATCATTGGCATCGGCTAAGTAAGAAGGGAAGTGGAAAGAACTATACAATTGAAGAACGGATCCACATGTTCTGTTATAGAGGTAGACACGACACAATATAACACGTATGATTCCTCATACACCGAGGTATCACCATTCACAACAGAAATTGTAGGAAGTATCCGATAGACAGATCAAATATGTATTCCCTGCGACGATGAGAAGCAGAAGACTTCTACACTGCACTTGAGAATGTACAGGCGCAAGGAAACCATGAACATGAAGGACTTCAATGCAAAGATTTGAGACCAAAGTCACGACTAGTTTGGATTGGTAAGAAAATTCACATTAGGCGAGAGAAATAAACGTGGAAACAGATGAGTAGTATTTATAAAAGTATGAAACCTTTACAGATCTAGAGGGGACATAACGAACAAAAAATAATGAGAAACATATGGACATAATAATAATTATTATTTATAATACACCCTTCAGGGCTGTTAGCCCTCACAGAGCGCAGGTTGTGTAGCGAGTGTAGAGAAAGTTTACAGGGGAGAGAAGGCAATTCTGAAGAAATGAGTCTTCAGGAGACGTTTAAAAGTAGCAAGGGGAGGGAGAGGATCGGAGTTCGGCAGGAAGGGCAGTAATCATCTCTTTGAGAGCAGTTAACGATCTCAGATTACCTAGAAGCAAGATTAAAATGATTTTAAACTAAGACAGAGCCAAAATCATGAAAGAAAATAAATCCAAAGTTAAAAAAACACATTCCAAATTACACTACAAACAAGTGACAATCTTTGTTAGAAAACTACCACCGAAATAAACTTCAAATTTTACAATATGCGACTTTAGTATATAACAAAGTGACAAGGTCCCATAATATAAAAAAAATAATCGAGGCTACTTAAAGACTTTTAAGGCAAAAGGCAAAACATAAGCCTGGATCACACAACGAGAAAAGGAATTGACTATACTAAACTTGCTTGCTAAAAAACGACTAAAAATTTGCAAAACAGATGTAACACAATCTAACTATTGGCATACAGGAAATGGTAACCCTAAAGCTATATTTAACTATATTTATAACTATATTTAACACACTAAGCTGGTAAAATGCAGAATATATGAAAAAAAAGTAATATATATATATATATATATATATATATATATATATATATATCAATTTCAACCACCAAATTGACTATTCAACGGCACAAATAATATATAATTGTAAAGACTTTCGTAAAAGAAAAATAGTAGAATCTAGATTAATAGGAGAAATTCCCAATTTTAATTTGTCAGATGGGCAATTGAAATGCAGCCCCCCCCCCCCCCCCCATTCCCGTAACCTCATCGTAAACAGTTTAGTCAACGATCTTAGACTTGCCCCATTTTGTTTCTTTCTTTTTTTTTTTTTATCTGTACGCTCTTTATAGACTTTTGTAACAATTGAATTCTCAGTATACAACTGAAGAGGTATGATAAACTACATACTGAAACTAGTCTCGTCAATTAAACTTTTGTCTCCTATACAGTGGTTTCACTATCATATACCATAACTCGCCATTGAGTTCTTTTACTTATATATATATATATATATATATATATATATATATATATATATATATATATATATATATATATATATATATATACAATAAATACTTCTATTTGGCTTCGAAAACTGTGAAAATAACAACATTGTCTCAGGAAGCACCCATTTAATTTTTAGAAAACTATAAAAATATATTATAAAAACCTACACTGACCTAGTCGCCTACATGCATATCGTTATAAAGACTGCACACTAATGTAATACAAATACAAAAAAAAAGAGAATCGAGGGGTTTCTATCTCTCCGAAACTGCGTACAACATTGCTTGAGGAAATCTTCGAGAGTGGAAAAGTTTGAAAGAAAATGGAATCAGAATTAACGATCGACATTTAAGTCTCCTTCGCTGAGCTGATGACGTTGTAATTTTGCCTCAAATTCAATAATATGAGAATTGTCCCAAGTCATTCTCACAGTTTTACTGAAAATAAGCTTTCCAAAGACAAAATTCATTAATGATATAGTTTCGGAGAAAAAAGAGCAATTAAGATTGATCATAGAAGTTTAGGGGTAGCTTATGACTCGTAATGACAGTCAAAGAAAGGAAATCATTAGAAACAGAATTAGACCCGAGGAGCAGTATGCAACATACATGCCTCTGTTTATTTAAAAGCAAAGCACGTGTCGCATTTAGGCAATCGTCTAGCCACGTGTAACTTATTGTGGTAAACCTTGGCCACGGAACCCAAAAGTGGGCATGAACTGAGCACAACTTGGAGAAACAGAACGACGCATTCTTGGAATAATCCGCAAATATCCTGAAAGGAAGATGCGCAGATTTAAGATTTCTAAGAAAACGGTGAACGTCGTTGTTGTACTCTTGTTCCATCATTTAAATTCATTCTTGAAGTGAAAGAAATCTGATCCTCCCGTTTTTATATTTATTAATCATTTAGAATTTAAATATTCTTATCTATCCTCTCTCCTCATATATTCATTTTTATTACTTCCTCTTTTCTGAAGCTTTTTCTTGTCTCCTAAAAAGAATATATATATATATATATATATATATATATATATATATATATATATATATATATATATATATATATATATATATATATATATATATATTGTCCTTATAAAGTTTTTCCTAAAAATGCCAACCAGATTGGTATAAATAAATCACATTTGTTCCTTCCAGACTAGTAAAAGAGAAAATTGGCTGAATCATGATAAAAAGCAACCGGAACTTCAATCTCAGCAGAGGGGATGTCAACATCGACCCTCTGAAGAGGAACCTCATGCTTCAACACAACCTGTTAATGGTCCGATGCAACCATCTCAATCCCTGATTCTCTCAGTATTTTATTTCTCTGAAGAAGAGAAGTAGTGGTCGCTCGAAAAGCTTCGCTTTTCAAAGCTCGTTTTGTTTTCCTCGGCATCATTTGATCATTAATATTATATATATATATATATATATACACTTTTTTTTATCTTTTTTTTTTCATTCCACTGCTAGGCAAAGGTCTCAACGAAGTTTCCACCCATCACCGGCCAACGATTACCGCTCGAGTTTTCCACGCAGATCTTGCCATTTAGCTAATTTATCTCTTAATCTATAAAGATTTGTAATTTAGGATTTTTTTCCCAGCTTCTGTCGTTTGTTCTAGTAATGTGTCATGTCCATTTCAATTTCAGAACTCATATTCTTTTTCCTGTATCTTTCACCAATTTTGGCTCTTACCCAAGTTTTCCTTTTTAGCCCCTGCTGGTTAATTCCTATCATGTATCTTCATTCCACGTTTCTCTGAGATGTTCTGTCCCTAAGTGCTTTTAAACGTTCAGTGTCCAAGTTTTATTACCATAAGTTACTCTTAAAATGTCCTAAACCGTAGGTTTGTGCCTCTTCTAAAATTTGATTGTTGATTTTAATTGCTCTATCCTCTGCAAAACCACCGAACATTATTTATGTACGTCTTTAAAAGCTTAATAATGAATGCAATTCTGCTGAATTTGAGGAAAATAATCCGAGTGTCAGCAAAGCGAATTTGTTTAATTACTCCATTTGATGTTCTGTTCCCCCTTTGTTTTCTGTGCAGTCTTGAAAATCTGCTCTAAACAAATCGTTTCGTCGTCTAATGTGTTGTAGGTATAGATAGTGGTGAAGAATAATTTTAGTTTGTCCTGGTGTAGAGGGCATCTCCATCTTCTTCCTTATCCTTCTTCCCTTTTTCCTCCTTCGATGATGTCAGTGTTCTAGCTGACTCTTCTGAGTGGTCACTCTGGTGACCTTTTGTTTCATTTGTATTTTCTCATTTTCCTTACTTTTATTTATATATATATATATATATATATATATATATATATATATATATATATATATATATATATATGATGAAAATTAATTCAATATCGCAAGAAAAGATGAGGAATTAAACCACATTCTCCGAAGACAATTTAATTCAGAACAGTTTCGGTATATATAAGAGAAAAGCATAACACAAGATCCCCTCTTTTTCCCCCCAATCCCCTACTTGTGGCTAATCTGAGGGGGGGGGGGTTAGGCCTAAACATATTGAAGGGCTGACATTTTACTATTTTATTTATTTGCGATCTTATTACAGGATTAAAAGAAAATTGACCCTCAGATAGATTTAAATTAGGAACTGACGATATCAAGCTCGATTCTACGATTCTTCTCTTAACATGGTTGGCCGATTTAAATAACATTTTACTTCCATTGAAATCGATCGTATGATTCTTGTCTCTAACATGGCAAAATATTCCACTACTTTCGCTGCCCACTCTAATATCTCTTTTGTGTTCGTACAATCTCTTGTCTAGATTTCTCCTCTTTTGTGTTCGTACAATCTCTTGTCTAGATTTCTCCCCGTTTTCCCTATATAAACTTTATGGCAATCGTTGCATGGTACTGCATATACTCCTATGTTATGATGTTCTTTGGGTTTCCTGGCCATCATCAATTGGTTTAAGGAATTATTATATTTAAAGGCTAGATTAATACCCGCTTTCCAAATATGTCCTTTAAACTATTTAATTTATTATTAAATGGGAATGTTATACATTTGTTGAAGTCGTTAGTGCGGGAAGGCTTATTACCATAGAATGTTTTCCTAGCTGCAAAATGGGCAGACGATATGAACCAATCGGGGTAATACAAATTAGAAAAAATGGTCCTGATAATGACAATTTCTTCATCGTGAAACGAAAAATAATGTATTTTTAGGCATTCCAGTGGGTTGGTTTCCTATACACGTCAAGTTTTAATTCATGGTGATCTTTATTAATGAGGACATCTAAAAAGCGTAATCTATTATCATATTCCAATGCATGTCAACCATCAAATTTAAATATGAATGAGAATATGATAATAGATTACCCTTTTTAGATGTCCTCATTAATAAAGATCACCATGAATTAAAACTTGGCGACTATTTACCGAAACACAATATCGCGAGTATACTTGGGCGAAGGGTCCCTACGATAGTTATGAGGGACCTGAACGCACGCTGTGCGGAGTCCGGGTATATCCGAAGCAACGGTATAGGTAGATGCTTGAATACTCTCCTGGACAGGAAGAGTAAGGTGCGCCACCAAGCCGAACATCTGCTTGGCCAACTTCCTCTTACCCTTCAACTATCACATGAGCCCTGAACTGATGCCTTGTAGCGACCATATAGGGATTAATCTGCATATCAACGTTAACCCTATAATGGTACCATCTCATACAAGGAAGAATTGCGGCCGGGTGAATTGGGATAATTACGAGCGAATGCTAAGAAATTGCATCCCAACGAACCTCGACGAAGCAACGCTCGAGGAAATAGACGAAGAATTGGAGCGACTAGAGACAGAGACCCAGATGATGGAGGCTGACAGAGAGTCGATTCCCAAGAGTACATACAAATGGACCGATCGTATGAAAGGTTTACACCGTGAGCTGAAAGGATTGTATCAGGTGAGCATCAACACGGGAACATCCCGTGATATAATGTACCTTATGAGAGAGAGATAAAGGAAGAACTCAAAATTCTAATATACGAACATCAAGAGGCAAAATGGAATGAAGCTATCGAAGAACTAGATAGCGAAGCATCACCGAAAAAGTTCTGGGCGAAAATCAGGAGAATGAGAGTAAAGCCCTAGAAGAAAAAGCTAGAATTAGAAGACGACCAAGGGGAAATTAAATCAGAGTAGAATGAAATGGAGGAGATTCTCAGGCAATACTCTGAATAGATTTTCAGAATCAGTGAAGAAGAAAATGAGGACTTCGACATAGACTTTGAAAATCAGATTATAGACGAGCTGAATGAAATCATTGAGAGGACGCATCCTCACCACCAAGTGAACAGGCAGGAAGGGGAAGAAGAAAGAGTGACGCTAGAAGAACTAGAAAGTGCACTCCACTCCTTTAAGTAAAAAGCTCCAGGACGGTCAGGCTTGACCAAGTTAAACTTCGTCAAAGCACCGAGATGCGTGCGGGAAGGTTTACTCAACATCTTTAATGCCTTCCTAAATGTAGGCTACTTTCCTGACGCATACAAAACGGCAAAAATGATCTTTATTGCCAAACCTGGAAAGCCCACGACGAGGAAGGAGAGTTATCGCCCAATATCCCTTCTCGAAATTGGGGGGAAACTCTTAGAGAAAATACTTAACAGAAGACTCGTCGAACACTTGCATGAAAATTCGCTCTACAACGAACATCAATACGGCTTCAGAAAGAAGAGAAGCACCGAGATGGCAATAAATTTCATCACGGAAAAGATTGCTCAAGCTAAAAAAAACAGGAGCTATATCAACATAGTATGCAGGGACGTGTCAAAGGCATTCGATAAAGTATGGCTAAGGGGGATGCAATACATGATCCTCCCACTGAGTTTAAGCTCAAAACTTGAAAAAATCCTCTGTAATTATGTCATGGAGAGGTCGGCCTACATCAGTATAGGGCGCACGGACGGTCCCGAAATTAATCTACAGGCAGGTTTGCCTCTATATATACAGCTGACATACCAGAGCCAACCCACCCCCCTCTAGCCTGAATATCCAGTTCGCCGATGACATAACTCAAATCATAGTAAGTGGATATAGAAACGCGCCTTGGCAAGCTCGAAAGACTGCCGAAGAAATAAGAAAAATCAACGCTTATGATTCCAAATGAAAAATCCGAACTAATGGCGACAAATTCAAGATCGTCCCATTAGGAAGAAGAAAACCAGCTGATGTGAGAGTGTAGGATACTCGTTACCCCTACACAAACGATTACAATGTATTCGGGATAAAGATCTCTTCTAACGGGTTCAAGAAGAACCTCACAGAACGGATCCTAAAAGCAACTTCGGCAGTCAGAACCCCCTACAGCTTCAGAAACCTCAGCCAAAAGAACAAAAAGAAACTGTATCTGACGCTAGTCAGAGGGATCTCTTCAACTCTGTTCGGGGCCTCTAAAACCACAAAAAGAGTTGCCAAAGATACAAAATAAGTGTATGTATCTTATACCAATACATGAAGGAGAGAACTGAGGAAGCATGTGGATCTGCACAGAGCGCTGGACATCAAACCGCTCAATACGATCTTAAAGGAAAGAGCGTCAGATTTGAAAGAGAAAGTTACAATGTATAGCAACGAGGAAATTAGAGCACTCATCGTAGAAAACTAACGAGGTCCCAGTCGCGCAAGATTCCCAAGCAGCGTCAGCAAGCTTGGAGACGCAATTTATTGTCTCGTTTTTTGCATAGGAATAAACTATTGACCAAAACCGATGATGAAAAGCAACCGATAATGACGAACCTAACCGATTTTACCTCAAGACCAAAGAACAAAAAAAAAAAAAACCTATTGAAGACAACGAAAAAATACAAAAAAATGAAGAAAATAGGTAAGTACAAAACACAGAACACACAAATACTAAACAACCAAAAATTAATATAGCAAAACAGTTATAAACCAAATAAGACACACGTAGGATTTGATGTAGAAACAAAAAAACATAAAATTAATCTAAACACGTCAAGTTAATATTTAAAACACAAAATGGTACAAGAATCCAAAGGTTTAAACGCCTTATAATAATAATAATAATATATATATATATATATATATATATATATATATATATATATATATATATATATATATATATATATAATATATATATATATGAATATATACTTGTCTACATATATACATTTCTAAAAAAAATAATATATAAACAAACAAAAAAAACAATGAAAGAGATTAGCCTGATCTCCAGGCACCTTTGCAAATCTTGCAAATCTCAGACTTCCTTATTTCACCACTATCCCCAGATCCCACTATTCTAATACACCATAATATCTCTCACACTCACATACTCACCACTTCCCAAAGACATTTATTAATGTGGCTTCTAAGATCTTAAGCCTCGCTTTATTAACGAGCATATCTCTCGTTAGGTTAATATTATGGACACTCTCCATATCGTTCTTAGGCCCTCCGCTTTGTAGATGCATAGTTAACCGTCTCGAAAGTGTGGCAGTTGTCATGCCAATATATTTAGAGTTTTTATAAAGCTTACAGTCTTTATCGGGGCAGATGAACTCGTAAACTATGTTGGTTGACTTGAGATTCGAGGAGTTTAGGCAGATGCTATTTTTCATCAGAAGATTGCTGGCTTTTGTTGTTTTATAATAGATGATGAGTTGGATTTTATCCGTTTGATTTTTAACCTTGATATTACGGTTAAAACATCAAGGAGATTATTAACCGTAACATCAAGATCCTCACTCCACTCATTACATCGGTAAAGGAGGCAAGAACATTTCAAAACGCTCCCAAGATGATCAAATAAGATCGAAAGCTTAGCAATTTAGTTTGGTTTTTACCAAACACATCCATTTAAAAGAGATTAATACAGGACAAGTGATCCACTATCGACAAGATGGAATAAAAAAGATAGTTAGAAGAAGAGAAAGTTGCCAAAGGAAATTAATTAAGGTAAAATATACAATGGTCTTCAACAAAATTTGCATATATATATATATATATATATATATATATATATATAATACTATATCCTCTGTCTTTCAAATAGGTCTTTCATTTATATTTTCTATATGTTTAGTTTTCTTTCTTGTTTCGCCTGTTCGTGGGCACCTTGCCTCTTTTTGCTATCTTATTTTTTGTTTAATATTCGATTTAATTATTTGTTTAGTTATTTACTTATTTTTTCTTGATTATGTTGTACACTTCGCCTCTTTTTAATTATTTCTTTCTGTTTTTATTTGGTGTTAATTTTGGGGCCTTTCGCCTCTTATAATTTATTTATTTGCTTTGTATTTTTCATTTGGGCACTTCGCTTCTTTTGTTTTTTCATTTCTCTCTTTGTGATTAGTTGTCTCGTATCGTGGGCTCATTTCGGTAAATCTTCTTTGGTAAGTAGGATCATTTTGCCCGGTTAGGTGTATATCTCGGCTTGGTCTTCCTGGGAGCAGTCTTCCGCTTGGGAGTAGGGCTCTCCTGGTGACACGTCCAGTTAGGGGTTGTGGTTTATTCAGATTTGCGTCTATATGTGGGAGTATTTCGTTATCTACCTTTTTCCAGGTTTTTCTCCTTAAACCTTTGGAGGACCATATTCCGTCTACCGAATACGGTCCATCCTCCGCGCGCCAGCTATCATCAGGGTAGCTCTGTTCCGGACTCTGCATTTGTCTGTGAGAGGTTGAACTAGCTGCCTGCATTACCACTGCTGGGTACACCAGTGTTGAGCGTACCGCGGCAATGTACATCATTTTGATGTTGACGCTGAGGCTTCTGAACCTGTGCAGTGTTCCCAAGCTCTAATTTTGCTAGGGAGATTCGGTTGTTGATATGCGCCTTTTACCCTGTTGAGGTGATGCGCAGAGCCAGGACTTTACCCTCGTCGGAGTACGGGTAAAATTCATCTTCGACTATGAAGTCATCTCGTTTCTGGCGGTTGGTCTTTATTTTCCACCTTCTTTCGAAATGATTGATGTTTTCCGTTTCGGCAGCTGTCTTCCTTGCTTGAACTCCAGCGTTCCTATAAGAAACGAGGATTATCTGAGTGACGTCGTCTGCAAACTGCAGGTACATCACATCCTTCCCGACTGGAGCAGGTAAGTCCAATGTGTACACAAGGTATAACAGCGGACTCAGACAGCTATCATGTGGAACACCCGCCTCAAGCTCGAACTCGGGTCCTCTGTAGCCCTCAATCGAAATTCGAGCCTTTCTCTCCATGATGTAATCACAGAGGACCCTTTCCAGGATAGAGTTTAGCTGGAGGCCTAAGATCTTGAATTGTAGACCTCTCAGCCAAACTTTATCGAAGGTCTTTTGAACATCTCGCATCACCACGTCTACGTATTTCCCCTCAGCTTTACAGCGGGCGAGCTTTTCGGTTAGAAGGGCGAAGGCGGTATCATTCCCCCTTCTCTTGCGGAACCCGTGTTGCTAAGGGTTGTGAGCTTCCAGCTCGGTCAGCTGGTCTTGTTGCGTGTTAGCTAGAAGCTTCTCGTAGACTTTGTCTGCAAACTCAAAAAGGAATATTGGTTTGTAGTCCATCAGTTGATCGGGGGGCTTCTTCCCTTTAGACATAAAAATTATTTTGGCCATTTTTTAAATCATCGGGGAAGTAGCCCGTATTCAAGGAAGTATTTTAAATGTTAGTGATTCCCTGAATAATCTGCCGGGGGACATGCACCAAGTTGTTTTTAGCGATGCCCGTCCAGCCTGGTGCCTTTTGTTTAAAGGTTTTTCTGACTCCAATGACCTCTTCAGTTGTAATTGCTGGCCATGGTCCCCCTTCTCCTCCCCTTCGTCGACGTAGGCTCGTGGGTGTGTTCGATGTATAATCTGATTAAGATCTTCAATCAGATAGTCTTCGAATTCCGCATCGTCATCAGGTGTTATTGCGAAGATTTCCATCCAGAACGTGCGGAACCTTTCCTCCAAGACCGCCAGATCCTCCAAGTAGTCATCGCCCTCTTTAATGCGGGTCATTTCTCTACTTGGTGGGCCTTTTAATTTCCTTACTATTCGCCAGAATTTATCGGGGGTCACTTCGCTGTCTACCCTGGCTATTAGGCTGTCCCAGATTTCAGCCTGCTGCTGGTTAATATCCAGCTTTAGATCATCACGCAAGTGTCGTAACGGTGTGCTTCGTTCCCGATACCTACCAGCTCTTCTGATTTATTTATACACCCCCTTGTGCTCTCTAGCGATCTCTTTCATTTCCTCGGTCCATCTGGGTTGTGGAGGAGTTTTGTACCCTGTCATAGGTACACACTCGAGGTCAGCCTCGGTGATGAGGGCTGTTATCCTCTTCAGCTCCCCGTCGATTTCCTCTAGAGTTGCTTCGCTTAGTCAGCTGGTTCGAATCTTCCAAGGATTTCTCTGTAGCGTTCCCAGTTGGCCGCAGCGTAGCTTTTGCGGAGAGGGACCGGAAGCTGGATCGGAGCAATTGAGATGGTGGTCAAGATTTCTATATGGTCGCTTGGAACTGTTGGGCCTGGCTCGCTATGCTAGTTGAATGGGAAGCCGTCACTTGTGATTATGTTGGGCTTTGTTGCTGCCCGAGAGGTGATATAGGTCGGAAAATCCGGTCCTATCCTCTGGATCTTCTTCCGTCGCATAATCATTGCCAACAAGTTATGGCCTCTGTTTTTCGTGTTTCCACAACCAGCCGTTCGGCATCTGGCGTTGAGGTCGCCCCCAAGGATTGCCATTCAAATGTTTCTCTGCAGAGTTTAACTATGATTGAAGAGGGCCTCCTCGACTATTTCTTCACCTCACTGTACATCGAACTCCCACTTATAGTATTTCTTTTTGATGCCGACGAATATTTTGTTGGCATCTCTGTTCTTTGGGAAGGGAAACGCCTCTGATACGTAAATTGAGAGGTTAATCTCGTCAGCATCTATAGGTCTTTTAGCCTCCCGTTTTCTTTTTTACCGATGTCCATCCTTGGGCATGACCTCTGAGTCCGAGGTATCTGTGGAAACAGAAGTTTCCGTTTCTTCCTTCTTCTTTTGCCCCCCTTTCCTTTCTTGCCTCTATTCCCGGATCAGGTCTTTTATTCTGCTCCTTCGGTTTCTCTTCTTGAGTCTGTTCTGATATTTGTTTGGGGACAAATTGTAGTTGAAGGACATCCCCTGATGGGGGATCGTCCGAGAACCACATCTGGTTCATGCCGTTTTTTTAGAGCATCCGGTTTAATTCCTTTGCAAATGTCCCCCTGGCTGTGTCAGATTTATGACGAGGACATACAAGATGCACGCAAAACTTTTGTAGACTCTTCATTTTGTATTTTGATGTAAGTTTTCTTACTCTCTGTCTCTGAGTAAGCTGCCTTTGCGTAAGTTGTATTGGTTTTTTGGTTGCCTCTTCTTTACTTTGCTGTTGCTTTCTTCTGATTAATTCTTTTTTTCGTATGGCAGGCCATTGCCATAAATCGATGGCCTTGACCGCAGTTCGCGCACTTCTCGCGAGGGCTCTGGCAGTTCTTCCAGTGGTGACCAGGTTCGCTGCACTTAGAGCATACCTCTTGGGGCTCCTGGCATTCGCGCGTAGTGTGTGCCTCCATTTTGTAGCAGCAGAAGCAGAATTGGATAGGGTGGAACTCCTCCCTCTCGATCTGCTCCCCGCTGATCTTGGCATTAATAAGCAGGATCCCAGACTCCTTTGCTTTCTTGACCATGGATGTGTCTCCAAAGAGGATCTTAAAAACGTGGGTATAGTGCGAGTTGTCCCTTTTGTTCTTGAATTTGACAATCTCCGTAACCTTCGCCCATTGATGGTTCTTCATAATCTCTTTGATTTCATCCTTAGAATGCTCCCCAATCCAGGGGTCTAATCTCCTGCAGATCACGCTCATGTGCGTTTGGATCTGGGGAGGGATTGCTGGTTGCAGGCCGAGCTCGCGAAGGACCTCGACCGCTGCTTCCTTCGTCATGGCCTCCACATCTTTTTACGTTTCGCATATAGCGACATATCCACTGGAAACCTCTAGTAGCCTGATCATGGCTATTTTAAGTCGCCCATAGACGACCTCAAAGACTTTGTCTCTGCCCGGTCTGGTGTGACCACTGATGGTGGGCAGCGGGACCCGGGTGGTTCCAGCTTGAGCCATCTTGTCCGAGGGGGGCCCCTAGGGGCGATTAACCACTGTAGGGTCGCTCCTCCTTCGTGGTATTCAGTTGGTACTATATACCAAATCCGTAGGGCAACCCTGTCCCCATTGTAAGCGAGCTTCCATGAGTGTGAACTGCCGGATGGGGGGGGGGGGGTGAAATGATGATATGTGAACCCGGGGGACACCTCATAAGGTGTGATTGTATGGCGGACTTTTTGTTGATAACGCGGAATCAACCATCGCTAACCGGGGGTGCCGCCCCTCGAGGGTTTGAGCATCAGACCTGCAGCCTGCATACATAAAGGTGGGTGTTACTCCCCTCTATGGTCATCGCTGGGCTTCCGGGATAGAGCCCCTCCCCCCTAACCCCGGAAGTTGCAGTCCTGCCCCTTGTCTGGGTGGCTCTGAAGCAGAGTTCTACAGTGGGCTATTCCTCAAACCTGCTTTCCTCGGCGCCCCCAATTATGTCTATCACAGTGAACGACATATTTGGAACGAGACTAGTTGAATGCAAGTTCAGTTCACTTCAACTCCCTTACCCCGGTGAGGGGGGTGCGGGGGGAGATTAGTTCGACATATGTGCTCTATATCTTCTGAGTATGCGTACTTTATCAGAAGTCTGACTAACAAGTCTTGTCTTAATGACGATGTTGCATGACTATTTATAGGAGTGTGTAAATGCAAGTTTCACTAATTTATTTTTTTTTTACGGTTTACTGATTCGAAGGCATTTTCATAGTTTGTGAACCTAATGTTAATCAATATTTCGTATTGAATAATTTGATACTCCTGCATAGGATTATGTTTTATAAATATTTATATAAGTCTGTTCCGATAGCTAATTTCGGTCTACTGATTTTGTTAGTTTAGAGGACTTTTGCAATTTTAGTTTCTAAACACAATGGCAGGTTAGTCAGCGAGACAGTTTCTCAGTCGAATGGAATTTTATCCCTCTGTTTACCCTCAAGGCTTGTCTTTTGATGCCCCCACATGGGGTGCCCCGTTAGACTGTTACATATGGCACCTGGAGGAACGGTACGTTCTTCCGGACCCAATGACCCTGGTAGTCTGGAACTAAATTGAGTCTACCTGGGCCCTACCTTCTTGGCTCCTGTGAGGTGGAGAGTTGAGGATTATTAGCATGTTGCTTTCCTCCCATCATTTCCCCCCTTATACTTCCCCCATCTGTCTTTTCTTTCAGTATCTTCCATTTTGGGGATGCGTTCCCTCCCAGCTCCAATGGGTGTTGGAGGATCTGCGGCTAGATATCTTCCACATATTTTCACTTCCTCCATCTTCTCACTTGCAAACGTTCTGCGGGAGACGCTTTTCGCTTTTAATTTTGAGGAAAGAGTGTGTCATTTGTCTGCCATCACTTACACTTGTTTTAGTGACTTGTTCTTTTTTTTCACTAAATTTGCATTATACATTCTGCAATCTTCCCTCTCCCCCTCCTTTGTGCTCGTAATCCTTGCGCGAGTCCCGCCCCCTCCCTTCGTTATGGACCGTGAGGAATTTGAACTCCGCTCGCCGGCTTCGGCTTTGAGCTTATATTGTTTTCACATAATTTTCACCTCCTTAAATTTATCACTTTTACCACCAACCTCTGCTCACAACTTTCGGGCAGAGATGCCACATTTTTGTGGGGCATAATAAAATGACGTGTACTCGCGTGGAGGGGGCGAAGGGGGAGTTTAAAAAAAAAATGGTTTGCTCCGTTTCGAGTTTCCGAAATTGGAGGCGACTATATCAAGTGTCACGGGTTCCACACTGATTAATTCGTGATGCATGCGGCTGCCATATATTATGTAGAGCTTACTGGGTTTTCTTTGTGTGCAACTAAGTGTGTGCGATGAAAGAACACCAATACCTCGCCCTTTCTACACATTGATGTGCTGGCGAAGTCAGTGTGTAATGTTCAGGAAATCTTTTCTCAACTCGCGCCATGGGATCGACATTACTGAGCGCGAGTTTAAATGAGTTTGCCGGGTCGTTAGCGCCCTCGCATAGCGTCTTATTATCAATGGGCCCGTTGCCGCTCGATCCAAGTTGTAAAGTTTTATTTTTGTTATCTGTTGTTAAGCGAAATCTTGCTCGTTGTAAATCGCCCCCTTTTTTAATGGGAGGGTCAAACATTCTGGAAGAAGGTGGGGAAGGGCTCCTGGAATGTTGCTGGTGGCTGTGTCTCTAATTTTTTAATCACCCTGGATTGTCATGTCTATTTCTCCAGCTTAGGTTCTCTTCTTTGTCTCTAGATACGAAGGAGGGGGGGGGGGGGTGATCCTGCCTCTACGCATGCGCGCCATCTGCTGGTGAGGCATGTCCTCTTATTCCGCAGGTGATCTTCCTTCTTACAAAATGTGAGTACTCTCAAGAGAGTTGTCCTTCCTTGGGCTGTTACTTTCTCTTAACAGAAATCCGTAAAGAAACTGAAGTTTTTAATAAATACGCAAGTTTCTATGAAGGAAATTTGCCACGAATCCCTCTCAGGGATGGGTAGGAGTGGGGGCGTTCTGAGTCCGCAGATATGCTATGGGCATTTGAGAGCTCATAGGGGCGGGGGTTCGCGCTTGCAGGACTGCACTATGGAGAATCCTTAAAGAAGATGTGTTGCCTTGTAGATGTTTGTCAAGCGAAGTGGCAATAACGGAGCTTATGAATTTGGAATGGTGTATGGCGCTGCATAAGCGCACTTCCCTACATTGGGATCGTGCGGATGAATATTGCATTGGAGCCATGGATGTTTGTACCCGCTTCCAGCACAGGATGAAATATTCATTTAAACGAGACCGCCTCGGCCGCTCTTGCATTTCTTTGGACCCGTTCGAATTCCCGCCTCGTCGCCAACGGGGTAATGTTTTATTCAGTGTTCATGTGCGCGGATTTGTCATTGAATGCGTGTGCGTGTGTGTTTGCAAGTACACTGGTGATTTATATTGGAACTTTGTTTGTAGGAAGATTTTTTAAAAAGTTTTTGAGTGTGTGTGTGTGAGAGAGAGAGAGAGAGAGAGAGAGAGAGAGAGAGAGAGAGAGAGAGAGGAGGCCGGGCGTCTGTACTGGTCCTTGCTCCTGTTGTAGAGCGAGCACCTGGTGACCACGGATGAGTCAGGGCGGGCCCATTTTCCTGGTTCACCGTCGTCACACATCCGTGGCTGCACTTTATTCCCTAAAGGCGACACGTTCAAGACAGGTTGCACTCTTTCACGGTCCAGCGCCTCTAGTTTATTTAGTTGGGTTATATACTTTTGACGTATTTTCAGCCACACCAACCTCACCACTGGTGGGTTGGTGGTGAGCGACGGGCGGAAGGCGTTTAATCGCGGTGCTCCTCCATTTAAATCAAAGTAGTAAAATTAAGGGAATGGAAAATGTGTGGAAGATAAATATCTCAATGAAGACTACTTGTTTTTACTTTTCGGTTATTCATTCCTGATGTAATCCAATGCAGACGCACTCGGTTACGAAAGACGGGTTGGAGAGACAAAAAGAGGGGTTGCAAAGGTCAATACCTGAAGAGGACTGCTGTTGCTACCCTTTTCGACCCTAAGTATTGGGGACCAATGGGGGCCCCTTCGAAGCTTCTGGAGAAGAGTTGTAGCGCGGTCATGCGGCTAGGGCGCAAATGGGTTCAAACTCGCCATTCTTGGGGTCAGGGTTATATCGGTAGGGAGACAAAACTCAACCTGAGCATCAGAGATCTCTCTCTACATGGCAACCGTGGTTTGAAGTTGACCCGAGTCAACTCAAGTCCCCATTCGGTGACCAACCATACTCAATATGGTTTAACTTTGATTAACTTAGGAAGCGGTGTTCTCACTTGGCTCGTCTGTGCTTCTTCCAGGCCTCGGTTTCGGTCCTGCTGCTCGTATCATACGGCTGAAAAGTGTTTCGTCTCTAGTAATGTCACGCGCCGGGCATTAGTTTTTCTTCTTCCTTCCTTGCTTCCTCCCTCTTCCTTCCTGCCTTCCTCCCTCCCTTTCTTCCCTCCCCCTCCCCTCCCTTTTTTCTTCATCACTCCTTTTTTTTCTTCATAACTCCTTTATATCTTCATCCCTTTTTCTTAGCCCTGCTTTTTTTCTCCATCCCTCCTTTTTTCTTCATCCCTCCTGTTTTCCTTCACTCCTTTTTATCCCCCTCCTTTTTTCTTCCTCCCTCCTCGTTGTTTTTCTTCATGATTTTGTACGCGATTTAAGGGCCCCCTCTTTTGCCCCCAGATGAGCTCCAAGAACAGATTCGCACAAAGAGCACAGCTACGACCTTAACCCTCGTTGCGGGGCTTCGTTTTTATGCCTCTTTATTCTCTTATCACCGCCGGCGTCGTGCGAGGTTTGATAATTTGCCGGTTAATGGCATAAGATTTTGCAATTCTTTAAGTAAAGTTACTGGAGTTTTTTTGGTGGGCAATGGGGTAGGGTGTATTGCAGCCATTAACTCATTCGTTTTTCAAGTTAGAAATCATCTTTGCCTTGAGAAAAGCAATTACTTGGCTCTTGGGAAACCGGACTGTAGTTTCTGTTGCTCCCCTCTGGTCATCGTTTCCAAAATGGTCGAATTTCCCTAAGTGCTGCGAGCAACAGCAGATATGGACTTGAATGTACTTTGTTCATATGGCGCCGCTTGTTCCGAGAGTTGAAATTGAGAGCATCCTAATACAGGACAAGGGGTTCGTTCTCACTGTAGATCCCCGTCTGCCGCTTCCTTTTTCCAATCCTCGCCAACCTGTGTGGTCGCAGTTCGTGTTTATTCGCTCGTTCGAAGAGTAGGGTGGTTTGGGAGTGGGCGTGGTAGTTTTGGGACTGGGCTGATTTGGCCAGAGTATAGCCAGACTCCATCCTAAATTAGATTTTCCTGGAAGCTTTGAGTTTATTTCCGTCTTCGTGATAACTTCTCAGAAATGACAAGGAGTAACAAGGAAAGAAAGTACCCTAGAAGATCTTACGGTCCATTCAATGAGGGTACCTTTGGACTAGCAGTCGAACGGGCACATCTCTGCTCAAATGCTTTACGTCCTTAAACGGCTACTTTTTCAAGACCCTATCTAGTCTTGACCTGAACTGATCAACAGATTCACTGTTGACAACTTCCACTGGAAGTGCGTTCCAACTACCGCAGATACTGTAAGTGAAAAGTTTTCCACACAAATCGCGTTGGTAACGCTTCATTTCAAGTTTAAAGCCGTGATTTCTTGTTCTGCTCTCAGCAAGTGTTAAAATATCCTTGTAGTCAACATTATCGAACCCTCGAAGTATTTTGAAAACTTCGATGAGCTGACCACGCAGTCTACGAGTTTCCAGCGAGAACAGATCTAATTCCCTTAATCTATCTTCATAACTTTTATGTCTGATAGAGGGAATCAGTTTGGTTGCCCTGGCTTGCACGCATTCCAATCTTGCGATGTCCTTTCGAAATGAAGGACTCCAAAATTGTACGGCATACTCCAGGGGCGGTCGGACAAGTGAGTTGTGCAGGCACAGTACAATCTCCTGGTTCCGATAACCAAACTGGCGCTTTATGTAGCCTAGCATCCTTTGGGCTTTTTTCTCCGACTCAAAAGGCATTTGCCACGTGTCTGACCACTCTCCAATCTTCCCAAAATCTTCCTGCAGGCGGGCAGTAGTTCCATCCTTTGCAACGTTCATACCAAGCTTGGTATCGTCGGCAAATTTTTAAATCTTGGAAACCATGTCACCGCCCATGTCGTTGACGTAGATGATGAATAGTAGTTGTCTCAGGACAGAACCTTAAGGCACCCCGCTAGTAACGGGCACCCAGTCAGAAGCCTGTCCCTCCACCCCCACCCTTTGCCGTCTGCCACTTAGCCAGTTCTCTATCCAGACGGCTACTTTTCCGTCTATGCCCAGCACTCGCACTTTCTGGAGAAGGCGGCGGTGTGGTACCTTATCAAAGGCTTTCTGAAAGTCTAAGTAGACCACATCCACCGCCTTGTCCCGATCGTGCTCACGTGCTTTTCGTGGTTGACCGCCATTAATTTGAAGCCAAGTTGAATGTCATCAAAATATTTGCTTGTGTTTGTGCGCTACAAAGTGCGTGCTGTTTGTGTTTGTGTGAGTGCAGAGAGAGAGAGAGAAAGAAAGAAATGTTTCTCTTAACAGTAGATTACTTTGTTATGGAACCCACCTAAGGTGGAAGGTAGGCTAGGGGAGTTGAGTAGCTTCCTCTGTGCTATTCAGACTATGATGACCTTTAACACACTTTCGCCATATCGCTTTGTTTAGCATTGGATTTGCCCTCGTTGGTTTTCACGTTGATCAAAATAAATATGGGCTTCGGCCCAAGTGGAAACGCCACTTCTCGCTTGAGCGAAGTTGAGCCCCCTGTTGTTTTGGGGAAGGGAAGGCACGCAAGCCTCCAAATATCTTAGGCAACAAGGTTTCCACTCCACAACTGACATCTTCATGCAGGGGCAGAAACGGTGCATTGAAAGAAAAGAAGAAAATGCTCGCTTACTCTCATAAAGCTAGAAATAACACATACTAGTATTATAAGAGTTCTTATACACCGCAAAAGAGCACCTTCCAGTAGGGAAATTATAAGAATATCAAAATAGATTAATTAAACGATGATGGTGATTAATATCGAATAGTTATTCTCTACATTTATTCCAATTTTACACCATCTCACTCTTGGGAAGTTGAAGCACAGGGAAACCATCGCAATGGCTTAATAAAGTGGAAACAGATTAGTAGAAATTGATGAAGGAATAAAACCCTTACATTAAGAACTTTCCAAAAAGAGAAAGCAAGGGATGGATGGGACCAAATGGAGCAAAAAATTTAGTTCAATTGCATACTTTTCCAACAGCAAAAATTGGATTTTCTTTTTTCGCAGGTAGCCATCACATATTCAAAATTAAAATATATTTAACACTTAGAGCCGAACTCATGACCCAAAAAACTTACCCACAAAAAATTTGCACCCTAATAAAATAAATAATTTCCAAGTTACATTAACAAATACGCTTAACGAACTTAATGATCAAGATTTTCATAATACAAAAAAACAACAACCAAACAATATTTTAAAGTGTGTTATTTGGGTAAGCAACATTGAGACGTATGCAAGCATTAAATATGAGAATACTAAAAGACTGAAATAAGGGAATAGAAGACGTTATTGAGCAATTCGATAAATAATCGAATTTTACTGAAACCAACAAGCTTATTTAAAACGTCTCTTGAAAGATCAACTAAGAGATAATACAAATCTAGTGAACAAAATAGTTGAAATCGCTCACTAAAACAAATGAAACGGCATCTAACAATTAGTAGACTGCAAATAGTGACACGAAAGGATAAAGTATAGAATTAAATCACAGAGAAAGAGTTGAAGAATGTTGGCAAGAATCATATCATTATACTGGACATCAGTTGTTAACTTCTCATTGGATGAATAGGAAGTGATGTAAAGTTGGGTTGTATATTTGCCAGTTGCAACCTCCCTAAGTAGGCTTTGGATCGAGGCTCATTGGAGTCAGCGACGCGATGTTCCATATCTTAATATCAATTGGAATCCCCCAATTCTATCTAGTCTTGTTTGGTACTTGAGGGAAAATTTCCAAACCGCATATAGCATCTGAAGAAAGATCTATGATTCCGGAAGTTCTACAACATTCTGATGAGGAACATCCTTCAGAATTCCTTACAAATAATACATATATTAAATTGGTCATAATTTGTTTTATTGAAATAAAAAATAGTTATTACAGGGGCTAAAGTCTATTATGACATCACGATGGGTTTGAACAAAAACAAAGCCCGTTTAAACAATCAAAAATCATTACTAATCAAGACTACACGGAATCTGCAAGATTCAACAATATTACTACTGTTCTTAACTCAGAACTTGAAACTGGTTTCGAACAAAAGCCCCCAAGGATTCGCTCAGAGATGCTGGAGAAAGGATTGTAGACCATCTGATCGCCCTCTTCACTGAATGTCTTAAACAAGGCAAACTCAAGGCGAGTAGCAAAATTTACAAGTGATTATTCTTCGCAAAACAGGAGACCAAATCGTTCCATAAGAGTCAATTGAGAGTCATTCTCAATGGACTGCAAAGCCCGCTAGATAAACAACAACCGAGGGAACGCACTTGTTCAAGAAAGGTGTTATCAATTATCAGGCCACTGTTGTCCTCTTCACAAGCCACACACTGGAGTGCAAAATACACCCAGCCAAACACCTCGTTCCCCTTACATAGGTCATTTAATAATCATCGATGTCGTACTGGATAGAGATGACTAAATTTCCGACGACAAAGTTAATACAAAATCAACACGAAGCATTCACATGAACCACTTTCGTCACAACCACTTCCCCCACAAGCAGTTGTGTTGTGTGCCTGAAAGCTGAAGGCTCCAACGCCCGCAGTGTGCCCTTTTAGCTCCTATCATAACGGCCATTAGTAACCAAGGCATTAGATCCAGCCTATATCAAAATCATAGAACATTTCCCCAAACCTGTAAAACCCACAAATGATTATATTAAAACAAAGTTCCTTCGAATCGGCAATATTTTACTCATAAGTGACCCCCATCCCCCCCGGCTCCCACCAAAACAAAACACCGATTCAAGAGCTTAACGTTGAAAGGCAAGAGAATAGAATTCGTCTGAAAATGAATATTGACTAAAAAAAAAAGCCATACTTAAAGAACTTGGTGGTGACTTGATTGGCAGGCACCATTTTCAAAACTAAAAGTATATGTATATATGACCTGAAACTTGAAACCTCACCAAAATCTTACGATGAATAAAACTCAGCCCCCCACCCCTGCAGATAGCCCATGGACGCATTATGATGAGAATATGTTGACATGGCAGGGAAATAACTCCCTCATCAAAACAATGAAGAACTGGGCTGGGCACTGCAAGATTTAAGTTAAAAGATGGACCAAAAGCATTACAAATTTAGGTCACTTGATAAAGATAACCTGAAGGAAGACCAATAACCAAAGGGAAGAAGACATAATATGGTTGAGCGATGATTCCCTTCCCCCTCCAAGAATACAAGAAAATTTAACAAGATCTTCAAAAACTGAGAAACATAACATAGGGTTCTCACACCAGTGGAAAGCATCGGCCGGGATGATAATGTCTGCTTTGGTAGCTGACATTGTAGCGAATTCGGTCATGGATAGATGTTAATGGTGACGGAATAAACAGGTTTCTGTTCCGATTTTACGTAACGAAGCACAAGTTCGAATTTTCAAGGACCTCTGCTGGAGGTTTTAATGCGCCCGCTTGGCCAATGTATATAGGATGATGTTTGCAATTGGAAGTCTTGAGCGTTCTAAAATGTTTTGTTTTCTTCTTTCTATTTATTCAGCGTTAGCCGTCTGTTCTTCCTTCCTTTCTCCCCGAGTGAAAGAAGTGGCCTCGTTGGTTAAATTAATGTTCTTTTCGATATAGAAGTTAATTCATGTATTCTAGAAGAGTGAAACACTCCTGCTTCGCTTATCGGTCTTCTGAAAATTGACCCCTCCCCCCTCGTTCGCCTTTTCTTGAGGCTGAAAAAGGGGGATTGCTAAGGCCAAGGCCCCTATGACGTTATTCCGTGCTCCTGTTACTGCCCCCGATTAGGGGGCGTCCTCTATTGATGCGAGGGCGCTGATAACCCGCATTCGCGTCATGCCCCTTGATGAGCTCACGATGGGTTGGGCCTGACTCACCAAAGCGATCAAGAGGCGCTCCATACACATACGTACACAATACACACATCATCATCAGAATTATTGGCACGACAGCAATGCTTTGCTTTTTTCTTGATAAATTGTGAAAAAAAGGATAATGAAAAATTCTGCCACAATATATCAGACTTTAAGTTATTTCTCATAAACAGCAAGATTGAACAATATGACAAATAATCAAATTAATATTTACAAGAGGGATGGGACGATACCAGATTTTTGGCCGATACCTGAATTTTGGCCGATAGCGATACCACCGATACCCAGAAGGGCAGATACTCATTACGGATACCTGTACTTTTGCTATTTTTTTTAACCTTACTTACTGACGCGCCAGTAATGCGGGGGTTTTAACCCTGTTCTTCCACTGACGTTTGTCTCGAGACATCCTGTCCAAGTCCACCATCTTGCAGTGTCCTCCCAAGTCTTCCAGTAAGCTATTCATAAATTTCATCTTCTGTTCCCGCTCGCTCTTCTCCCTTCCACCCCCCCCTCCACCCCCCTCCACTCTTCCCAACAGACAATCACTCTCTAATTCTCTCTCCCTCAATATATGTCTCCAAAACTTCAATTATCTTCTCCCTATATTCCCCATTCTGTCTCTGCCCGGGTCCGTAGCCAGGACTATATTTTGAGGGGGGCTATTTCCATTATAGGGGGGGGCTTAATAATTACGGTACAAAAAATCCTGAGAGTGGAAAGGGCGGGGTATTGAGGATAACGATCGGGGAAGGCAGCAAGTTCTAATAGCTCAGCGATTGAGAATTTAAGGGATATCAACAAATTCAGAAGAATGAGAAGCAATTTTGAGGCTTATGCATATATTGAAAAGATGATGATTACAAATTCAAATGAATTCTTTAGGCAACAATCTAAAAAAAACCTTGTTAGTTTCCATATAACACCTTACTGTCCTCATATTTATATTTCCCCCCAACTATCACGCAGCTAAACGCCGACTTGATTGCCGAAACACTTCCATGATTTCAGCTACAGAGATTGCAGCAGTTTTTTCTTCTTCAAATCCCATGAGGGCAAGTTGGCACTTCCGTTGATGAGTCATGCATCTTCTGTATGGAGTTAGTAGTCTTGTTACAGCTGAAAAGGTTGCTTCACATGTAGCAGAAGATGCCCCAATAGTCAAGGCAGCACACAGCAAGTTTGGGAAAGGTGTTTGGAGCTCCATTCTGCGAAACCATTCTCGAAACTTGTCAATGGTACTTCTGCTCTCTTGACATGAAGATGTAAGCTGCTTCTGAGCCATGCTTCGAACAATCTCTAACTCATGACGTAGCAAAGACTGGTCAATTGCCGCTCCTGTTTTGCTGACCAAATCAGTGAGTGGTTGCAATTGGTCATGATAAAAAAACTTCTCAGAGCATGGTAGCAAAGTGGAAAGAGATGCTACCAATTTGCTATTGCACTCAGAAAAACGCTTCTTCAACTCACTGGTGAGTTAATCTAGTATTTCAAATTATATAGAGATGAGTGGTTGATTTTTGTCTTGTCCTGTAAGTGCAGTCACAACAAAGGAGTCAAGATTATGGGGAGGTTTTCGAACTCATTTTGCTGGTTGTGAAGGTGCCTCAGGTTCCTCATTTCCACATTTAAGCTTGCATACTTTCAGAAGCTCTTGTGTATGGCAATAACTGTTTCAGTGACGATTTGGTAACCGTTAATGACTGAACACACTCTAGATTGCAGCATTTTATCAGCTGGCTTTAATACGCCAAGTACTTCACGCATAACAATTCCTAAGAATACAAATTTCTCTTGAAATAAGAGCCTCTTCAACCCAATTGCAATCACTGACAGATCAACAGGACCATCCTCGGTGAAAAAATCCAGTGTTGAGATGATTGTGTCAGAAAGATTAAAATGGCAGATGTAAGATATATTAACAAAATAAAAATCTTCACGCTTAACGTAAATGGATGAGAAAGCAAAAAATACGCGTATAATAACATCATTCGCGAAATAGATTCGGATGTTGTCTTGATATCGGAGCACGGCCTAAACACAACCGAGCAATATATCTATACAACTACACCACGAGGACGACCAGTCATACCAACGAGAGATACGATAGGGTAGCAGCGATTGCAATACGAAAAGGGATCAAATTTAAAGAAATCCCAATCCTAGAGGAGTCTTACCTTGCAGTGAAAATAAGTACCACAATAGATGATCTGCTAATAGCGGTGGGGGACCAACCCCCAAGACGCCCCTATCTTCCACCCCCAATTTCATACGCCTCTTCAGAAAGCACAGTTCCGCTATCTTGATTGGTAATCTTAATGCGCGCTGCCGTGAAACAGGGTATACCACGAATTTTAATGTAGCGGAGCCTCCCTGAGCCTTCTTATGAATCGCGAAATAGTACAGAGTTCAGGCCCAACTTCGCCACCTACCTAACAAGGAGATCTGCAACAACCCCTGACATCGTTCTCACAAACTCAAACTTTATCTTGAATCACTCCATCGGATCTTATTAGTATGGTCACAACTATTTCAACCTCTTCCATTCAAGTAAAGATCCCCGCCCACAGATGCCTTCCTAAGGCCAACTGGGATATCTACATAAGATCAATCCAAGATTATCAAATTGGGCAACTAGATGGATCCACATTAGAAGACCTTGATAGCTACTTTGAAACAATACTGTCCATGATAGAGGAAGGGGACAGAGTGGCCATTCCTCGGGTAGCATATAAGACGCTTCTCGCTCCACAGTGGGACGTAAGCAATGGCAGATGTAAGATATATTAACAAAATAAAAATCTTCACGCTTAACGTAAATGGATGAGAAAGCAAAAAATACGCGTATAATAACATCATTCGCGAAATAGATTCGGATGTTGTCTTGATATCGGAGCACGGCCTAAACACAACCGAGCAATATATCTATACAACTACACCACGAGGACGACCAGTCATACCAACGAGAGATACGATAGGGTAGCAGCGATTGCAATACGAAAAGGGATCAAATTTAAAGAAATCCCAATCCTAGAGGAGTCTTACCTTGCAGTGAAAATAAGTACCACAATAGATGATCTGCTAATAGCGGTGGGGGACCAACCCCCAAGACGCCCCTATCTTCCACCCCCAATTTCATACGCCTCTTCAGAAAGCACAGTTCCGCTATCTTGATTGGTAATCTTAATGCGCGCTGCCGTGAAACAGGGTATACCACGAATTTTAATGTAGCGGAGCCTCCCTGAGCCTTCTTATGAATCGCGAAATAGTACAGAGTTCAGGCCCAACTTCGCCACCTACCTAACAAGGAGATCTGCAACAACCCCTGACATCGTTCTCACAAACTCAAACTTTATCTTGAATCACTCCATCGGATCTTATTAGTATGGTCACAACTATTTCAACCTCTTCCATTCAAGTAAAGATCCCCGCCCACAGATGCCTTCCTAAGGCCAACTGGGATATCTACATAAGATCAATCCAAGATTATCAAATTGGGCAACTAGATGGATCCACATTAGAAGACCTTGATAGCTACTTTGAAACAATACTGTCCATGATAGAGGAAGGGGACAGAGTGGCCATTCCTCGGGTAGCATATAAGACGCTTCTCGCTCCACAGTGGGACGTAAGCATCAAACAACGAATGGATAGACTGGATGGAGTAATTACGGAAATTAATACTTTCGGTTACACAGTCCAAAGATATCAGGAACTAAGGAATACTGGTACAATGTTATCGACAAAATGGATGACGAGATCGATCCTAGAAAATTATGGAACCAAATGAAGAGGTGGAGTGGAACTCTCCCCACCAAAAGCAACATTAAAATCTTTGTTGACCGGAGAAACATCACTGATGATCAGACAATAAAACAAATATTTAGAAATCACTGGGAAAGAAAATTTAACGTCACAGAAGAGGAGAATGAAGATTTTGATAACGATTATGAAGAGGAAGTACTAACGCGGCTAGAAAAACGAGGACCAGTATTAACGCCACATCACTACGTGGATAGCACCCGGCAAGGAAGGAAAAAAGGAAGAGTGTTTACACACGATGAGTACGAGACAACATTGAGAAGCTTCAAGCAAAAAGCCCCTGGCATCTCGGGTATCACCAAGGCGCACCTGATGAACGCCCATGCTAACATCAACGACCTGCTAAAAAGGGTACGTATGATATTTTTACTAAAACCGGGAAAACCTAAAACGGACATCTATAGACCTATATCCCTACTAGAATTTATAGGGAAACTGTTCGAGAAATTACTTAACGATAGACTGAGGGACTTCCTGGACACCAGCGACCATTACAATGCCCAACAACACGGTTTCCGCAGAAACCTTGGTACAGAGAGAGCCCTTTCAATGATAACTGAAAACATCCTAATGGCGAAAGCAGACAACAAAAGGGTTGACGTCGTACTTAGAGACGTGACATCGGCGTTCGATAAGTTATGGATACCTGGCATGAAGAAGAAGCTATGCGACTTGGGCATGGAGATCAACATAACCAAGCTCCTCTGCGACTACTAGAGGACCGCGAGACCTTAATTAAAATAAACCACTTCGAGGAGGAACCCTTTGCCTTGAGGGCGGCATACCACAAGGGGGTTGCCTGAGCCCAACTTTATACACAATATATACTGCTGACCTGCCTTCCCCGACTCATAATTACGATCACTATGTACAACTGGCGGATGATATCACGCAGATAGTCACCGGCTATTATCAAAGCCCAGTAGACGTCGCAAACAGAACAGCCGCGGAAATAGATAACCTGAACAGGTTCGAAAATAGGAATAAATTCCGCACAAACGCGGAAAAGTTCAGAGCGATCCACATCGGAAGAAGAAAGACGGACGACATATTGGTCCGCAGCGAATTCTATCCCTACTCCCGCGAAGGCCGAGCCCTCGGACTCAAGATCACGTCAAGGGGGTACGGCGAGCATATTAACGAAAAGATCGCTCAAGCCAAAAGGAACTTACAGCGTCTATATCGCTTCAAGAACCGTTCTCTCGTATATAAATAAAAGAAAACTATATAAGGCAATGGTCAGCCTATATTTATTGTATCCCGCCATCCCTCTTCATCTTGCAAGCAAGAATCAAATAAAGAAAGCGCAAGTAGTCCAGAACAGAGCTTTACGTTTTATAAATAACGTGACCCTTTGGGACTGGATCTCGTCTATTGTACTACATAACGCCACTGAAATCGACACACTAAACGTGACTTTACATGAAAAAGCCAAATCGATATGGAGAAAGATATACTCGTATATCCCCGAAAGGATACTTCAAGACCTAAGATTACCCGAATACGAAAACCGGCGAAGACGCTATCGGCAAGGATTTCACAGCAGCCAACTGCGTACGCGAGAGGCTGTTGTACCTATATAAACATAACTAAATACCGAAAAAACACAAACGTTATTATTGGAAAACCCAGAAAAGAAGGAAGTTATACAATCCTAATATGTGACTCCATCTAAATCAAAAATAGATCAATAGATCTGTAGTGGGGGAAAAAAAAATTCCGGTGGACAAAAAAATAATTAAAAAAAATAAATCCGTAGTGGACAAAAAATAATTTAAAAAACAAGATAAATAAATACGCACAAACGGACATCAAAAGATGAGAATAAGCTCTATGAATAACAGAAAATAAAAAAAAGACAAACGAATGCTCTTTTAATAAACAAATAAAAATACAAATGCTAAAAAGGCCTCATTTGAAGATACTGCCAGACGTACTGGCACATCACCCTTCTACTATATTAACACTTTTTCTACCAATCCTATCTCCTACTATAATACACTTTTTTTCCTATCTTTTAACATCCTGCGAATCCTGCGAAGAAAATTTATCATTCTGTGATCGTGTTTGAGGTTCTGGGGACGTGGTATGTATGTGTAATCCATTCTTGCCCACAGGATTTCGACGGAGCTTATGTGGGGACCAAAGATTCGTTTAATTCAGTCGTTCCTTCGTCTCTATTTGTCATGTGAAATGGAGTTCCATTTTCCACGAGAAAGCACCTAGCCCCTGTTCACTTTGACCCCCTCGAGAATAAAGGCCTAATTTCCTCGGAAATTACGTCCGTTATTGACCCATTCAATCGACTCTGATGCCCACTACTCCAAACAGGTTTCCAGTCCCACATGCAGGCATTGTACCCACAAAGAGAATTTAAAGGGAAAATTGTCTTAAAGAATCCTTGGAGAAGAAAGGAATTAAATACTAGGCTTAGATCTTAAATCGAACTGATCTTGAGAGCTGTGCGAAAGAGTCAATGAGACAAACACATTGTCCAGATTGAAAGTGTGAGAGCATATTGATTAGATGTAATTAAAAAAAAAAAAATGATAACACCAAAAACGTATACAAACCTTTTCTATCAATACAATCTTTTAAAAACTACGTCTCGTAAGGAGAGGGTTTCTCTTGTGATTCAGGTTTTCAGTTGTCTATCAATGTTTGTGGGAGAGTTGCCAAACTCGCTACTGAATACAGATACAGTACAATTAAAACTGAAGATTTGTAAACATGGTGATTCTCATTACACAATTATTGGTAAGCTGGAATTTTCTTCGTTGAGGTACAACTTTAATTATTAGAATGCCTATATCAGCTTTGATACTATTCTTTTTTGTTGAACTTACATTTTTCTGCAGGTGTCAAAATCAATATTTTATGTACATTTTGCAACTTTTATTTTAATCTCGCAGTGATCGTATTTTCAAGAGCCACCAATTTGCGGAGCTCCATCATTAGGCCAACTCACAAACTGATTCCAGTCAAGGTCAAAGTTTCCAAAGATTGAACTAAATCTGGAAATAATTCTTCTCTTCTACTCCATTTGAAAGAAGAAACTCCCCCAAAATCTATACAATCGATAAAATGTCAACATTTATTTTTTTCTCAGTTCATTATTTACATAATTGCTAAATTAAGTTAATTGTAAATAACAGTAAAAAAAAATGTTTGCAACTATATACATAGTTTATTTCCTGCTACCATACCTCAGATAAAAGTTTGAATTTCGTCACCAAGCATTTATTTATGCAGAACCACTACACTGCCATAAATACTATTATTATTAGTTACACATTTTCATTTCTTAGCCATGTCTGCTTAGCCTAGGGGATGGTATGAACAAGCGTAGCTATATATAATTCTTTAATAGATTTTTTTTTCTTTCAGGTGAGTCCGGTTATTTTGGGCTGTGTTTTGTTGTCTGCATCAAGATTGTGTTTCTCAATCGACCGGGTGAGTTTCCCCGCAAATGGGTTTTCTCTCAATAAGAACTAATGCGAAGGCACGGCGTGTTTTCTCCTCTGTAGATGACGAGGGATAGTAAAAGAGGGTGAGGAGCTAAGGGAACGTGGGCAGATGTTTCGTGCGATCGGACGGTCAAGCGACATGCGAGCATCCCCTCACGAATTATCTCTCTCCTCCTCTTTATCGTCGAGGCCTCGTTTTGGCAGGTAAATGGGGTTTTCTCGGTTTTTTTTTAATCATCGCTTCGGATGCCGAGCGTGATTTATGGTCCTGTGTATCATTTGGTTGCATCCTTTTCGTCCTTCACCCACTCGATTATCCAGGTTGGTTTACCGGAGCCCCGTCTCTTGGAGTATTAAAGTTTAACCCCGCGCAAAGGATATTTGGTCAGGGTCAGTTTAATCTCTCCTCAGTCTGGGTCCCGCGCCATCCGACCCCAACTTAGGATGAACGTCCAAAGTCGGGTGGACTTTGCGGCGTCGATCATATGTATGGACCCGTGGTTCGGATCCCACTTCAAACCGTAGGTCCTCAGTGAAAAAGGCGTCAGGCCCTGCGAATTGGTGGTAAAACCCCTACCCAAACTGTACTATCCCCACTGCATTACACCAATCCAGTTTGATCATTTTTTTAACAGGATGTTGGTGGAGACACTTCTTGAGACCATTAATTCTGCATTGGACTATATATTTTTTTTAACTTTTTTCAGGCGATATCCGTGACGCCACGGTTAAGGCGAGCCGGGCGGATGTCGAGATTATCTTCTGCTGGGTTCCTGGACATGTAGGAATTGCGGGGAATGAGGGCGCCAAAGAGTCCGCGAGGACTGGGTGACCAGACAAGTGTTTCGCTCTTTCTCACACCGATTACATGGTAGGAATACGGGCTGCCTGACAAAGAAGATGGGAGATGGTCGAGGGGAACTTAGAGTTGCGTGCCATTGCGCCGACACTGTTTCCTTGGACCTACCCTTCAATGCCGCGAAGGCTTCAGGTTGCTTTCTGTCGTCTCCGAATTGGACACTCGCGGAACGCACCGCCATTTGATGGAGCGCTCGCCTGCGCCATACTGTGAAGACTGCGTTATCCCCCAGACTGTTTGGCACATTCTTGTTGAATGTCCCAGTCTGGGTGATATCCACGCACGTTACCTGTCCCACTACCGGGACGAACGAGATCGCTACTGCTTGTCCCTTGTACTCGGGACTGGTTCGTAGACTCTGCCACTTTTTGGAGGAGTCTGGCCTCCTTCACTTTATTTGACTGTTTTTTTGTAGGTCGCATCTTCTTGCACCGGAGGGAGGTGTGCCTACCCCGGACGCCGGAGCGCGCTTCCTTCCTGTTGCCCGTTTGGTTCTTTTTTATTTATTGTTGTTGTTTTTTTTAGCCTGTGCTTAGCCTTTGTCTTTTATCTTTGTTATTTGTTATCCACACATTATTTGTCTTTTTAATCTAGCCTAGTAGTAGGCTCAGTTGTGAGTACGGCCACTTTTGCCATAGTAGGCAGTCGCCAGATGGACTCAAAATTTAAAAAAAAAATATCTTCACGCGATCCTCCTGTTCTTTCCATCTTGCGTCCCATTCTGCACTACTTCTTTCTCCCAGTCCCCGTCAGAAGTTAGCTGATTTCAGGTGTAAAATGCATCACTGCATGATTTGTTAAGGACTCTTTAAAAATTATTCCATAGCCTCTGTTGTCCCATAGGTGAAGAATTACAAGGATCTCCAATTCCAAACCCTACGAAGTTGTGCGCTATACAGACTTTTTATGTCAGAGTTGAGCGATTGCGACTCTTCCTTTTACAAAGAAACCGAAGGTTGCCATTTTTTGACGGTAGCTTTCTTGCAAATTTCGAAAAAGAAGTCTTCCATGCAATTTATGAAACCCTTGTGACCTAGGTTATCTTGAAATTCATGGAATGCATGTTGGGACGAGCTGCAGAGGTTTCTCTCCTCCTGCTCCCATTAACTATCTGCCTTCAGGAAACCATGTTGGGTGCGTACCCGTACTACCCTCATTGGATATAAGGTTTTTATAACTCCACCACCACAGTATGGTGGCCCGGTAGGTTGGTGCACAATTAATATCTGATGTCTCCGTTGTTTCTTTTGCGCTAAATACCTCTTAAGAGTCGCTAGTGGTGAATCTACACAGCCACAGGAGTTACCTTGATGGATGGGGCCGACTTTTGTTGCTTCGTGGTATGGTTGCCGAGTTCATTTCTCCTTATCTTCATTTAATGGCAGGCACTCCCAATGGTCAGGACTTGGAGGGCCTGATCGAAGACTGGAATCGGCGTCCTAAATGTGGATCTATCCGCCCTTGTAGTCGCTGCACGCGCACACATTCGGTGGGAAGTGGTCGATGACCTTCGCAATAGTGATCACTTTCTCATCCGAATACTTTTTGCCGTACACCTATCGCCTGAGAAGCTACCAGTTATGCTTGGATTTAGGCACCGTGTCCCACATTCGAGAAAATGAGTGACACTCGCTATCTCAGTCAAGGAGTTCGGGTCGGGTGATGAAACCGTTGAGTTCATTCCCGACATCATCGCCGCGGGCCTGACTACCCATTCCCTCGAACAACTGACCTCTTTGTACGCGCTTCAAAGCGCCTACATATATATGTAGGCGCTACAAGCCCCGCCAGAACGATTTCACTTTGTGTGAATTTCGGCGAGCTAATATCCGTTCCGGTGTGTTTCGAAGCACGAACACCGCTCTTTTTTATGGACGTTTCTTCAGTCAACGGGAAGATCCTTCTTACAGAAGTGTGGTAGCGTGTCAAAAGGATTCGGGACAATTTCTACAGGAACCTCCTTCCTCCAGGAGGATGGGACCGCAATCTAGGTCCCTGCGTCTTGGTGGAATCCTTCGCGACCGCCTTCTCCAAATTCTTTAGCCGGGATGCTGCTCCCCCGGCATTTTAAGCACGTTATGGGCTCGCAAGCTTCCAACTGAACCATTTAACAACCAGCTAATACTAAATAGCTGTGGTCTGGCCTCCCTTCGTGCGCGGATAATCGCCCTGTCCCGGGCATTATCTCTCACGCCATGCTTCGATACCTGGGTGAGCGAGGCAAGGCGTTTTTGTTAACCTTGTTCAACAAGCTATTGATCGAGGGTATCTTTCCACGTGCCTGATAACTGATGCCGTGCTTGTTTTTTGCAAGTTGCCGCGACATCACTCAATCCCGGCCTGTTTTCACCCTATTTCTCTAACTCTCTGCGTGCCCAAGCTGATGAAGGAATTGGTTAACGTTTGGCTAGCTTATCTCCTGGACAGCGGATGTCACCTGAATCCTGCACAGTGCGACTTTGGCAAGTTTCACTCCACTTCGGATGTTCTGCTCCGGCTGGAAAATGCTATATGCGAAGCCTTCCTTAGTGGACAGCAATTCGTGACGATTTTCTTTAATCTGAAAAAAGAAATCGTCAATTCCTTTTGTACGAGTGATAGGGGAGGCATCTCCTGTTCAATGGGGGCAGGAAAAGGATGTTCCGCAAGAAGGTATCCACAGCGACACTGTTTGCCCTGAGCATCAACCGTATCACCTCTGTGCTCCTAGAAGATGTTCTTGCTACAATCTACGGAGACCATATTTCGATCTCTGTTGTGGAGGCCCAGATGCCAACCCCGTAGTGCCAACTTCAACAGCCATGGAATCGCATCTCGATATGCCGAAGCTATCAATTTTCGTTTTTCCCGACCCGGACCTGTTACTAAATAGCGCTCGCCAGAATGTGGCAAATTAGCACGGTGACATTCTTCTTTCAGCACTTGATGGGCTAAGAGGACTACTTTACTCTTTTCTTTCTCCCAGGTCTCCCATGATCGTTTTAAGCTAAACTCTCTCTCTCTCTCTCTCTCTCTCTCTCTCTATATATATATATATATATATATATATATATATATATATATATATATATATATATATATATATATATATATATATATATATATCTCTCTCAAATTAGCGCGAGAGAATGATGAAAATGGATTCATTAAACCACATTGAAAGAGAAAACGGAATAATTTTTCCTTGCTGTAATATATATATATATATATATATATATATATATATATATATATATATATATATATATATATAGTCGAAGTTGTTTTAAGGTTCGACTTTGTCGGTGTAAGTTGGCCAAAGATTAACAGGTAGCTGGTACACGTCTAAGGAGGTTGCAAAAGAAAGACAATAACGAAAATATACCTTTACTAACAACAAAAGAAATAGAATTTGAACGTACACGAATGTGGGTTTAAAGGAAATGATCGCACAGACGAAATTTAATGTCGGCACGAGACAGGAGGGATAATTATAGGATTAGTGGTCGAGTTCAGGTTGGTGATTTAAAGGGGATTTTATACCGGGGCTCGCACACCAAGGATGGGGCGATTCGGGTAGGTCAGGTTATAGAATAATCTGTAGGCGTCAACGGTTGCAACTGCTTACGTGTTCATTGAAAGGAAGGGCCAGTCGGGATAAGATGACTGCAATGGGGAAGTTGGGTTACCTCAAGGGGCGGATGAGGGAGCACACGTAGTTTGGCCTTCCTAGATAGAAATCCTCGTCAGATACTCCCCGATTGAATATGGCAGAGTTCACGGATGTCGATTTAGCCTTCGTCCTCGAATTGAAATCGCCTTGTCCCAGATTACGACGGGCAAGCGTTTCCTTAGCTCGTACGTGGTATTAGGCGGAAAGTCTTGAAGTACTACACGCTAAACCGAGTCGAGGGATAATATAGACTGTCTGCGGGGTGGCTTTAATGACTTGGTTTGAGCCTCCACAACTCGTGCGATCTTGGGGAAAAAGGCAGCGACTCCTTCGGGGAAACCGAGATAAAGTTGGCGTAGAATGTTCGAAGAACTTCGATCTCTGCCGGAGGGCAGGAAGACTGGCTGGAAGGCCATGTGAGACGACGAAAATGTGTCCCTAACTAAGCAAATACAGCTGCGATGCAATTAAACGGCGTGGATCGCCTCCTCGTCGTAGATCAACTGCGCTTTCAAAGCTCCATGTGATGATCTCAAGACCACGTGGGTACAGAAGAGCACGTGGTCGCTCTTCGACCTTATTCTTCTACGTACGTATACGAATTAAACGCATTTACAGCTGAGCGCGAATTGCGGAAGGTGGACTCGTTCCTTTTTTGCGATTGGTGCCTTCCGCACATCCGTAAAGAGGGCCTCTTTTTAGATCCTTGTAATATGCCACTCGCTTTACGTCATGCGCAGTGGATTATGTGCTTGTACGCGCAAATCTACCGACTCCCTCAGTCGCCAACGGCTCTCATTTCAACCACTGCCGTTCTCGACGGTACCAATGCCGTCATGAGACGCCAATCATAACTTAAACATTGAGTTTAGGGCTCTGTCTCTCATCACGGCCGTGCTGGCTGCAATGCACCTCGGAAGGGAGAACACGCACCGTGCCCGGTTTAAAGACCAAAGTGTGATCTCTAGCAGCTTAAGGAGTGCACGGACTGCTCTAGAGGCCGTGGGATCTCCACACTGTTTTGGTTGCAGTATTCGCGACGCCACGGCTGCTGCAAGCCAAGAGAGTGTCGAAACTATTTTCTGCCTGGATTTGGATATGTAGGGATTGCGGGAAATGAGCGCGCTGATGAAGGGGCAAACAGTCCGCGAGAACTGTGCAACCGGGTCAGCTTTTCGTTCTTTCCCACAATGACTACATTGCAGGAATGACGGGATGGAATAGGGGAGACGGCTGACGAGAACCTAAAGTTATGTGCTACCGCACAACGACTTTTCCTGTAGACCTTACCTCGACGGCTTCAGGTCGTTTTGTGTGGCCCTGAATCGGACACACGCGGTACGCGCCTTTATTTAATGGTGCGTTTCCCTTAGCCTGTCTTATAGACATTTACCTGTTTTTCTTCTCTTTTTAGTTTGTTTTATTAACCTTTTCTTAAGATCGGCTTTTGGTGGCAACGATATAGCACTATAGATAAAGTGGATGAATTATAGGCAGTGATTTTCGTCCTAATAGTCATTATACTATTCGATCGAACGCTTCCACAAACAAACTTTCTTGCCGCTTTCGCAATGCGAGTTGATGTCTCTTCATTTAACTTAAGGTTTACTCATGTAATAAAACAAACCTTAAAACAATGTCCACATTTTTAATTAGCTCATCGTCCAAATATAAATCTCTTATCAGATCTGCATCATAAGAACTAGGGGAAAGGGGAGGCTTCTTTTTAACTGATAGTCCAAACTCTTTGCATCCCCCAGGCATTTATTCTGCAATCTTTGCAGATATGCAGCATCCTGCTCCACTAGGGCATCATTATCAGCAAAAAGAATCTCAATAACTTTTAAACTTGTGACTCTGGAGTCTTTTAATATTAAATAAATTAGTCTGTTGTACAATGCATAACTACTCCGTCTTCATTAACACACAACCTTGTTTCGCACACAGCTTACAGGATTCTTTTGATTCTTCCGCGTCAAATGATTTTCTTGCTCTCATACAGTCATGAAAAGACTTCAATGTATTCAAGAGCTTGAATGAACATTCACTTTTTTCAATATACATATAGAAAAAAGAGACCCTTTCTATTTACTTTATTAGAAGCTTTGACAAGATAGACAAAGTCAACTCAAAAAGGGTTTTCGCGATATTTTTCTTCTCTTCCGCTAAAAAATCATGTCTACAAAGTGTGTGGAGATTGAAAACCACATTGACTCTGCATAGATGTACATACAAGCTTTCCAAGAATTTTCACTTTCAATTAAAAGAGTTTGGCATCAATTTTTCCTCCTACATTCAATCTTTATGCCTTTATAATTGTTGCAATCATTTATAGATCCCTTATTTTTAAAAAGCTTTATCATTATTCTAAAATCATTAAGAGAGAGCGTCTAAAGTCTAAACCTTCAAAAATTCACATGTTAACTCCTATGTATCGGTAAATTTATTATTACGTATTATTATAATTACGAACTACGGCTTAACTGAATAGAAACACCACTTCCGATTATAGCGAAGTTAAACCACATAGGGTGCGATCACTCTCTACGGACGGCGTACAAAATCGGGCCGCCCTCGCGGCTGTTGCCACGGGCTGTTATATGCCTCTTCACTGAGAGATAAAATATATCTTAAATAAGAACAGATGATCGGTGGTAAAACAGCGCTTTGTTTATTACTATAAATGCATTGCTAAGCTCATTTCAATGAGGAATGTGATCTAATTCTTTTGCAACCAGATCTTGAGGGATAGCTCGCAATGTTGCATGATCGATGACAGAATCCGTCCAATATAATAACTTGTGTTGGATCCAACTAGCCATTTCCCCCCTCACTATCATATAGATAAGATTGCCTTCTAGATAAAAAAATGGGAGCGGAAACTTTTTTTATTTGGGCAAATAGCTTTTAATTTTGTCCTAGATTTATTTGATATTGCCATAACTTGGATAAGAAAGGTTTGGTGAGCGTTATTTTTATTTAGTACAAGATACCAGTTTCGGTGCGTGAAGCAACAAAGCAGTATATTATACTTAAAAAAATATCTGGTTTCAAGGGCTTCCTTATCCAAGCTACAACACAACACATTCAGAGCGATTCTCTTAATATTGCCATTCTCAGCGTCGTTTTAAGTCCGTGTGCAGTGATCATCCCATTTATACCTGCCTTCTTTGACACCGCGAGGTTAGTCTGGAAATTAAAAAAAAATAAATAAATAGAATCAGCTCCACCAGGAACAGTTTGAAAAGAGTCTCACGATTAAGCTAGGAGAAGGAGAGATGTGGAAAATAAAGCTGCCGTGTTCGGGAAACGACTATTTTACAACAATGAGAAAGTTGTAAGCTGTAATGCCCCCCCCCCCACACACACACACTTTTATCCTCCTCGTTCATTGATGGCGGAAATAGTTGAGTTTGCCGCACAACACTCAAGCAGGAGAGGGGATAAAGTTAGTAAGATGAGGAAGAAGACCTTTCATGCTTTATGTGTTGCGAAAGGGTAACGGTTTCCGTCATAACAATGTTATGATTTAACTAGGGTTATCTTATAAACAATGGGCAAAGGTTATCAACCTTTGCCCATTACTCCCACCTGCACTATCACTCCCTCTTGATATTTCCCCCTTCGCGTTCTTTCCCCCACCTAGTGCGATCTCATTTGTGAAGCGTCTTTTCATGGCCTTATCTATTTTGTTTTTTTCTTTCTTACAACCTTCTATTCACCTGCTGCATGGTTTGATTTGTAACCCCCCTTTCCATTAAGTAAGACTAGTACAATCCAAATGGAGCTTGTTTATTCGGACTAGTACAATCCAAATGGAGCTTGTTTATTCGGACTAGTACAATCCAAATGGAGCTTGTTTATTCGTTAGGTGAAGAAAGGGGAGTAGTGGGAGACTTGTTTAAGCCAAAAGAATTAATGAACGAACGGATTGAAAGGTTAACCAAACACCTTCAACTTTATTTGTGGCACAGTATTTTAAATATGGGAAACTAGGTAAAGTGTAAAAATAAAACTTTTATGAACTGATTGTAGAATGTAGAATGCATAGATTCGCACTCTAGGGTCTTGAGGTCTCGAATATCTTCGGGATAAATTTAAGTCACTATCGAGACCGTATTTGAAAGCAGTATCTATTTATCTAACGTAGCATTATCTTCAAAAACTCAATTATTACACGTATATTTACTCTTGGTTAAAATATAGCGAATCTTACTCCCATTTCCAAGAAATGAGGGGACAAATGTCCCTTCATTGATGTGACTAGTTGATAAAATATTTCATTCACTAATTCGTGACATGGTCGTGGAAGATCTGGAAAAATATATTTTAAGTCAGCCTTGTTTTCGAAGAAATCGCTCTTGTTTAACAACTTCACTTCTGCAAAAATATGATAGAACATCTGACGTATACCTACTTCGATATTCAGAAGGCGTTTGCTGTAGTTTCCCATAAAAGACTGATTTAAATAAATAGAAGCAGAAATAGATTCTAATCTTATAAATTGCATGGGAAACTGCCCGATGGAGAGTCGCTCACATTATAAGAAAAGTGGCTTCAACGTTTGAATGGAGTGGCCTCAAGGCTCCTTTGCTCTTTATCATGGGCGTAAAAGAGCTCTCCTTACAAATTGTCTGCCCTCCGACGCGAAGGCATGCCTTTGTTTTGCGGGGTTTTGTCCCCCTTTTTTTTGGTTCTTTTTCTAATATAGCATAAAGAATAGGCGGTATTATTTTGGCGACTATACCCCTGGTGGTAGTCGCTAGATGAGCGACTCTTAAATGAAAAAGTTACAAACTTTCTGGTTGGTATTGCGCTCTAAATTCGCGGGAAAAATCTTGTTCATAGTGAGATCACGATAGAGTCAATACATGAGTGTAGAAGTTGAAATGTTCGCGAGGGGTCATCAAAGAGCAGCCAAGATGATTCCTATAAACGTGAATTACGTGAAGCGTAAGTCGCCGCAATTTAAATGTCAGCCTAGTACTAGGCTATTTTAAAATCTACACAAATAACAAACCAAAGACAAGAAGAAAAATGAAGCGCGCGCGAGAGAGAGAGAGAGAGAGAGAGAGAGAGTAACAAGGAAAAAAGTACCCTAGAAGACCTTACGGTCCATTCAATGATGGTACCTTTGGACTAGCAGTCGAGCGGGCACATCTCTGCTCAAATGCTTTACGTCCTTAAACGGCCACTTTTCAAGACTTTGTCTAGTCTTGACTTGAACTGGTCAACAGATTCACTGTTGACAACTTCCACTGGAAGTGCGTTCCAACTACCGCAGATACTGTACGTGAAAAATTTACCACACAGATCGCGGTTGTAACGCTTCAGTTCAAGTTTAAAGTGTGAAAATATCCCTGTAGTCAACATTGTCGAACCCTCGAAGTATTTTGAAAACTTGGATGAGCTGACCACGCAGTCTACGGGTTTCCAACGAGAACAGATCTAATTCCCTTAATCTATCTTCATATCTTTTATCTCTTGATAGAGGGAATCAGTTTGATTGCCCGGTCTTGCACGCGTTCCAATCTCGCGATGTCCTTTCGAAATGAAGGACTCCAATATTGTACGGCATACTCCAGGTGCGGTTGGACAAGTGAGTTGTACAAACACAGTACAATCTCCTTGTTCCGATATCCAAACGCTCTTTATGTAGCATAGTATCCTTTGGTCTTCGCTTCAATGCACTGTTTTGTGAACTTGAGGTCACTAGTGATTGGTACACCCAAGTGCTTATCAGTGTCGGTGGATTCAATAGCAGTGCCCTCTAAGGATATACTGAGATTGGGGGTTTCGGTGGCCGATATGCATCACTTTGCATTTGTTCACGTTAAAAGGCATTTGCCACGTGTCCGACCACTCCCCAATCTTCCCAAGATCTTCCTGCAGGCGGGCAGTATTTCCATCCTTTGCAACGTTTATACCAAGCTTGGTAACGTCGGCAAATTTGGAAATCTTGGAAACCATGTCAACGTCCATGTCGTTGACGTAAATGATGAATAGTAGTGGTCCCAGGTCAGAACCTTAAGGCACTCCGCTAGTAACGGGCACCCAGTCAGAAGCCTGTCCATTCACCACCACCTGTTGCCGTCTGCCACTTAGCCAGTTCTCTATCCAGCCGGCTACTTTTCCGTCTATTCCCAGCGCGTGCACTTTCCAGAGAAGGCGGCGGTGTTGTACCTTATCAAACGCATTCTGAAAGTCTAAGTAGACCACACCCACCGCCTTGTCCCAATCGTGCTCACTGAAGACGAAGTGGAAGAATTCCACAAGGTTCGTCAGGCATGGCCTTTGCCTTCGGAAGCCGTGCTGGGAACTCCTCAGTAGCAGCTTTGACTCTAAATGCGACGTCAGTTTTTCCACCATGATGCTTTCCATGAGTTTACCGACTATCGAAGTCAGGCTGATAGGTCGGTAGTTCGACGGTTGGCTACGGTCTCCTTTCTTGAAGATAGGAGTCACCTCCGCTTCACGCCAGTCTCTAGGAATGCATTCGGTCCGGATTGACATGTTGAAGATTGCGCTCCGCTGTCGTGACACTTGATCGCGCACTTCCTTCAACACTTGAGGTAGAAATCCATCCGGGTCAGGTGACTTATTCGTCATTAGGTCACTGATCTTCTTTTTTATTTCTCCTTCGGTGAAGTCCATATCCTCCCGCTTTCCCCCGAGTAGGAATCCGTTGGCTGGGGGATGGGTCCACACTCTTCAGTAAACACTGAAGAGAAGTAGTCATTGAGGAGGTTAGCATTTTCTGCAGCTGAGTGCTTTAATGTCCTCCCTCCTCATTCTTCAAAGGACCAATCGTTCGACGGATTGGTTTCCGGCTGTTTACATATCCAAAGAACTCCTTGGGATTCTCTTTACAGAGTCTCGCCACTCGAAGTTCCTCAGACCGTTTAGCCGCCCTTATGCTGGACTTCACTCTCTTGGATAGCCTCCGGTATCCGTCAAAGTCACCCGAGATCTTCGACTGCCGGTACACATTTCTCTTTTTCCTATGCAGTTGGCCGATTTCTCGATTCAGAGGGATGAAACGCGATTGAAGACTCATGAATGTGGTTTTGAAACTGTTCCACGAGTCTTCAACAGCCTCACACACTTCTAGTCTCATGCCAGTCAGTCCAGCATGAAGACCTGCAAAGTCTGCTCTTCTCAAATCAAGTTTCCTCGATTTACTAGTTGCAGACCCAGCCTTCGGGACTTTGACTACAAATCTAATTAGTCGGTGGTCACTGCCATCGAGCTCTTCGCCAACAGAGAGGTCCTCAACGATGTCATCCTCAGAGGTGAAAACCAAGTCGAGGATATTGTCTCCTCTCGTTGGCTCTCTCACCCATTGAGTCAGGAACTCGTTCGCGAACTCCAGGAGTAGTGCGTTCTTGCTACAGGGTTCTCTGGTTTCCCAGTCAACTTGTGTGTTGAAATCCCCCATGACGATACACACTCTGTCTTCGACAAGTTCTCCTAGTAGCTAGTACATATATCTGTCCTTTTCAACTAGTTTGGCAAGAGGTCTATAAAGCACCAGGGTCCTGTATTTGTCAGGACCTATCTCTAGGTCAACACCTAGTAGTTCATGGTCGGATATGACCGTCAGTGCTGGAAGAGCTGGTAACCGGGAATCGTGAATTCACCTTGAAAATCCCGGCTTGAGGTTTTTATCCACGACTCCGTTATGGCCACCATCTCAGATTCTTCTGTTGCTACGAGGCCCCGGAGCTCAAGAAACTTGTTTCTGATTGACCTTGCTTTGAACAGAAGAACTTTCAGGTAGTCCCCGAATGTAGGACTCCCTACTCTCTTCCGTTTCCCGGCTTGCTTGCTGGAGTGGTGCCATTCCTCTTTGCGACCTCCGAGAAGGTCGTTCCAGGAGCGACACGGGCGTACGCCAGTACGCCCGCCTTTACTCTAGGCCTGACACTACGTACGGTACGTTCCACGACATCTTGTATCATGTTTCAGGGTACGAAAGACGTAATCCATCCCTTTGGTAGAGATCATTTCTACGATAGAAGGTGTGGTAAAGGTCCACAAAAAAGACATCCCTCCTCCGTATACAAATCTCCTAGGCGTCGATTAAGGGAGACGTTCCTCGAGTGAGCGGTCCGGGTTGGACCTCTTCTCGGGAGCACCCCGACCACTACACGTCTGCGTGTTTTTACCCCACAGTCGTCCACAGCACCCATGACTGTTGAAAATCCTTTCTGTGGGGCCTATCCCTCCTCCTCTGAGTTAGAGATCGTTACCACTTACCATTAGGGCAACGACTGAGTTCTCAGAAATCTGAGATTTCTCCGCCTCTACTCTGATCTGCTGGTTTCCGCTTCCTGGTAGGCAAGTTACTTTCACACTCGTGCGAAGGCGTGCTGCTAGCAGGGGTTGCAGGGCCGGGCTTGAGAGTCCCCAATAAGATTGACCCTCGCACATTTGACCACTTTTCTTTCGCCATAGACTTATCTCTTTTCTCTTTCGTCTCCGTATTTCCCTTGTTTTTCTTTTTTCTTCTCTTGTCTTTTTTTCGATCTTCATTTGACTTTTCTTCTGTTTATCTTTTCTCTTCTCTTTCCGCATTCCCTTGCGCACCAATAACGCTCGAATCCTCTACACTGGGGTGAGCTGCATTAAGGTCGTTTTTCTTCATTTTCTTATTTGTTTCTCCGCATTGCTGAAGTGGGATTGCCAATGCAGTTTAATCTCCTTGAGTTGCAGTCTCATCGGCGGAACCACCCAATCAGTGGGAGTTTCGTCCGGAGCTTGAGCTGAATGGGCCTGTAGTTTAGAGGCTAGCTCTAGGATTCTCTCCTCGAGACACCGAATCTGTATTTTACTTTCCATTGCCCTAGATTTTTCTTCAGAGGTTGTGAAGAGATCTTTCAGTTCATTGCAGTATGCCACTGCCTCTCGGACCTCTCCTTTAAAGAGGCAGTCGGTGCATATATTTCCCGGGTAGCATTTCGAAAAACATCCCTCCGGGAAGTCCACGCACCACTTATCCTTCTGGCATATCGCACGTGTATATTTGAGTGCATCTGGATTTTTTTTTCTTGTCATTTTGAACACTTTCTCTCTCAAAACTTTGTGACCAATCAATAGTAAAAAAGGGGGTTGGTGAGTTCTCCCCGTGTGAGTCGCCCCCGCCTATCGATCGGAGACGTTTCGGATCTTTCAGAAGGCATGCTCCATGTGCTGCTGTTCGTCCGACCGAGTCGTCAAACCTCGGCGTGCCGTAGCTCCCAACCAAGCAGCAGTGACGGTCCCCGAAGGTGCCATCGATTTCTCACCAGGTGAACAACGGAGAACGACGGCCAAGATCTCGGAGCAGCGTTCAATGGATATCCCGCCACACCAAGAGAGTCAACCCAAGGCTTTTTATTGGACTGGCAACCAACCTGGGAACAAAGGGCCGTCACTTCGGACCGATGCTACCAGAGGCACCCGTCAACGGTCACTAGGAATGGTCAATAATTACACGCCAGGGAAGGGGTTAACGGGGCACTGCCCTCATCCCATTCATCGTACCCCAACGCCTAGGACACCTCTAGTCCTAGTCTCCCGCAACCAGTGAGCGTCGATTGGCGTTGTTTATAGAGGTTCCAAAGCCTCTCTTATGACGCATGAAGTAGCTGCCAGGTCCTTATATGTAGATAGTGGGAAAAAAGGGTAAGAGTGACATGATAGGAGTAGGGGTTTTGTGTTTTTCTTTTTATATAATATGTGGAAGAGATAGGATAAAAATGAAAAAGGAGGATAGAATAGAAAAAAAAGGAAGGACGCACTTAGCTGGAACCTCGTTTCCGACCAAATCGACAAGGGAAGCCCTACCAGGGGTACCCAGAAGAGAGGTACCCCCGCCGACATAGCTCGAAAAGTCAAGGGTACTCACAAGCGCTCTTCCGGCGACAAGAGAAAGAGAGAGAGAGAGACAGACAGATAGTGACAGAGAGACAGACGGACAGAGTGACACAGAGAGACAGACAGATAGACAGACAGAGTGACACAGAGAGACAAAGTGACAGAGAGAGAGAGAGAGAGAAAACAATAAAAAAACCCTGCTAACTTTATAAAGAATATATGCAGCAGACTGCTCAGTCAACTAAGAGGCATTAAAGATTTAAAAGAGGAGGCAATGAATGGGTTCAAATTAAAAGACAACCGATTCCACACGAACGTGGCCAAGAATGTTTCTTCATCCATGGTCGTCAATGAGGGGAATGTTCTTCATGTTAATGTTGTTGAAGCGACTACGATTAACTCATTAAGAGAATGGCTAGATAAATGAAAGAGTGCCATATTAGATCGATGGGTAAATTGTCCGAAGAAAAAACCGGAAAATTTCACTTAATGAATGGACAACTTGATAATTGGGCTGCATGATATGTGTTGTGCGCTTCTCTCATAATGTAGTTGTTGGCGTTGGCGGAGAGGATGCACCGTTTGATCTGGGGTCATTGCGAAACGTGACTCGTTTCTTTATTAAATGGGAGTGATGTTCAAAGTCGTGTACCTCGCGTCGTAAAACTGCTGTAGCTGGGCGCCGAATCGTCGGAGGATCGAGGTGGAATGGGGCGAGGTTCCTTTTGTCTCGTTGGTCGTGCTCGTGCGTGCCAATGAAACTCCTGCAACCTACAGGCCGGTAGGTGGCAAGCATCGAGAAATCTCGATGGTTGTAAGAACTCGGAGTGGGTGAGGGGGTTGTGGAGGACGTCAGGATTACCGACGACCACTTGGCAAGCTCATGTGTAGTTGACCGGGAGGCCTCTCAAAGATTCCAAGAAGAAATCCACACGGACGAACAGAATTCAAAAGTACGACGCTCTCATCCACAAATTTGGCGCTGGTGGAGTCAACGGTGGTATCAGCGTAGAATGCGCGCCGTGCTTCGTTTGGGCAGCTTTCTGGTGAGTTTCACGAGAGTTGTGCGCTTCCTAGCGCCCCCTAGTGGTCTACTTGGTGTTTGCACTTGTACCATATTCACTTTCCCGATAAATCCTTTTTTATTACAAACGCGTTGTGTCCTCGTTGGTTTTGCTTTTTATTATAAACCCCCAAACTGTCGTGTGCGCCTTCGAGCTTGAAGACATTGAAAGATAGACGTTCGTGTGAGCAAAATGGCCCCCGCTCCCCTATCCCTTTATTTTGGGTGGTTTATGTAATTTTAATTACTCTCAATTCGAGCTAAGTAGAGGGGGGGGGGGGGGGGCGCTTTCATTGGAGGTCACTATTAATGGGCATCTCTGAGTCGGTGGGTGGCTCGATGAATCCCGCCTTTATTCGTCTCTCTTTTTCTCTCGCGGTGGGTGGCTGGGCGGTGCGCAGGCCGTTGCCTCTCTCTCCTACTTCGAGCAGTCGCCGCGTCCTTTTGTTCGTTCTTTACGGCACGCGACTTGGTTTCTACGAACCTGATTTGTGTGCGTTACGTTACGAGATTTAGGTATTGCGTTCTTGATTCCCCTTCGTTTTATTCGTAGCTAACGCTCGTTATTCACCCAATGACCCTCGCGGGAGCCGATCTGTCTCCATTGTGGAAGTGAAGCATATTTTGTGGGGTAGCGCGCCCCACAAAAGCTCTTCTTGACACAAATTGGCCAATATTACCCTCCCACCATTTTCACCTCAACACATTGGTTACGAATTTTTTTATTATTATTATTTTACGAGCGTAATGAGTATTATCAGCATCACTCGGGCTCATCACAGATTTCGCATATGACACATGTTTCAAAGAAGGTAAGAGAACTAATGCACACCGCAGACTTATATGTGCACTGATAATTTAACAATAAGACATAAATATAGTTTTAATATAAAATTACTCACTTCATTTATAGATGAACTCCAATCGTCTTGGTTTGATTGATGGCGAACTTATATAATATCCTGTTGTGCAGCTCCTTCTTCTTGTCCAAGTCGTTCAAAATGTCTTTCTCCATTTCTAAGTTAAGGGTAAAAATAACGCAACCCTGCAAAACGTGACTGATCTTTTAAGAAGAAAAGAAAAAATAAATTACAACCCAACAATTAATATGACGGCAGAATCAATTTTATTCTCACATTTATGCTTGCCTATACTTGTATACACCGTACAGTACCGTTCACTTTCAATCGAATTGGCGTTACACCGACTGCAATTAAAGAAATGCATCCTTTTCGTCGAGATTTTTACACTGTTTTTTTTCTCTCTTAATTTCAATAATAATTCTGCTTTTTGGTGCTTTGGAATGAATAGTTTAAAAGATGTTTTGATTTTCTTAGCAAAAAAAACAACAAAAAAATTGTATACGAAAAAAGTAGCAAATTTGGATCTGCAGTCATCAACTTGCATCTGGCAACTCGGCTAGGAAAAAGCAACATAATATCTAAGACATATTGACGTAATAATTATTATGCCCCAAAGCTTAAACCAATTTTTAGGTTATATTTAAATGCTGGCTGTAGGAAAGAAAGCAGCTAACTAGCAAAAACTCTAGTATGCTTGAGCTCTTAGATCATAAGCATTTTGTTAATATTTCTGGGATTCTGACGGGCATACCAGTCACCCTTCGTATCTTTGAGATCAGTAGCCCTGCGACAGTGGTTGGACAAATGTAGTGTATTGTTTATTCATTTTTCACAGTGATAACTCCCTTTTTCACGAGAAAGAGAAACTATTATTAAAACAGGTAGGCCCACGCCAACACTATTATTATGCTCTGAAACTTAAACAAATATGTAGGTTATATTTATATACTGGTTCTAAATAGCAAAAACTCTAGTATTGTTAAGCTTTCATCCAAAACAGTGTTGCACTCGCAAATACAATGTAGGCCAATATGATAGAACATCTTGGCTAGCCGGTTGTGCATACTTACAGAAGCTATTTTAAAATTTAAATAAAGTTTTAAAAAATAACATTAAAAAAACATTTAAATAAAATGAGTAGCTTACAATTTTATAGTTACTTTTAATGAACAACATATTTACTTGAATTAACATATTTATTTTTGTAAAACTTGATTGCTGCCTCATCTTCAAAAGTAACCGCAAGCCACTGATATATATATATATATATATATATATATATATATATATATATATATATATATATATATATATATATATATATATATATATATATATATATATATAATCACAGTAACGTTATTATTATATATTTACATAAGAGAAACGACAATTTTTTGCTCACTTTGATTGGAAAATAACTAGTTTTGGCTTTCGTCATCTACAGCTGGATAATAATAAGTATTATTGCTAACGAAGTATATAAAGGCAGTGATCAAATGGAAAGAAAAGAAATGGCTGCAATACAATAAATAAACAGACTTTTTCATGTGAGAGGCACTATTAATCCCTCGGATTCACGGATTTTGTATATTTGTCGATTGAGGAGGCGACAATATTAGATATGTAATGATTAAATTTATATTCCCCGTCTGACATATAATTGCCAACAGCATTGAGAACGTGATCCGCTATAAGTCTATCAATGTAATTATTTGAATTTTATATAATTTTAGCTTTGTTAAAACCAATCCTATCATAGTTTTGCACATGTCCTTCTGGATTGGTTGAAATCGAAGTTCTGAATATGTGCGGTGTTTCTTAATCCTCTTAGTAAAGTGACCAGATTCGCCAATGTACGATTTCGCAGTCTTTGGATGGAATCAGATAACTAACTCCAGCGTTTCGGTTTATGGGAGGAAGTCTAGTCAAGGATTTGCTTATGGAATTCGAATATTGATTGACATGCTATCTTAATATTATTAGGTTAACATTTTTAAGAGTGTTGTGCATAAAAGTTTATGCTGACTTTGGAATGGCATTGGTTAACAAAGGGGATATTTGAGTTAATTGGAATTGAAAATTTGGTGACTGATTTCGTCGTGAAGGAAATTGTGGTCGCATGTTCTATATGCTCGGATGAATAAAGAAGAGAAGACGGATATCTTAACGGATTTGTCGTGACACGAGAAGTATTTATGCATTATAATTTGTAGGATTACGGTATACGAAACAAAGTACCAGATTATTTGAAGTGTGGATTCTTACATCTAAGAACGGAAATGAATTCTCATGATCCCAGTCCACCTTGAATTTAATTGAGGGGTACACAGTTAATTGTAGTAAGAATCATTTAATTTATTATTAGGGCATAATAACATCTACGTAGATATCTTCTCAGCCTAGCCCTCAGATAATAATAAATAAGTCTTGCAAGAGGTTATAATACCCTTTCAAAATTCATTCCTTATTTCAGTTGAGGTTTCGGTCTTATATGGCCATCTTTGGAGCACGTTTGTCTTACAATGATAAAGTCATACTAAAGTTACATTTATATATTGAAAATTAAATAAATACTATTAAGTGCAAGTATCGCTCACCTTTTTGATAGGTCTAATGCGTATAATCCTTTAAAATATTAGGTTTTAAACTTTGTTCTTCGTACAACTTTTATTGGCAATGATTTAAAACGAGACATTGCAGCAAAAGAAACAATGAACAATGTAATCACCGTTATTTTCGAGCACCTGTTTCTAACAACCGGATAGATCATGAATGGCTTTCTTGTAAAATTCAACTGGTTTGTAAACAAATAAGTCTCTAACTGCAGTTTTCAGTTTGTCATCATTCGCAAACACTTTGCCATTCGAAAAGTTCTGCAGTGTCCGGAATAAATGGTATTCTGTTGGCGCCAGGTCTGGCGAGTATGGTGCATGAGGGAAAACTTCCCACCCCACCTGCTGCAGTTGTTGACTGTATAATTGAGTGTTGATAGACTGCGTTTCAACAATTCACAATAAATTAATCCTTTCAAATTCCACCGGACACAAAACATAATCTTCTTATGATGACGGTCGGCTTTTGCCTGAAAGATTCTCTAGGTGTATCCTTTGTCTGTCCAGCTTCTTTTAGCGTGCCATGTTCGAGTGTAGACATGATTTCTCATATGCAGTAACCAGTTTGTTTAGCCAATCAAAACGACGTTTCTTGGACAGTAGTATTATGCAAGCGTCTATGCGGCCCTGACGGACGACGTCGGTCAGTTTATTTGGAATCCATACGTCCAGTTTGCTAACTTTGCCCAGATCCTCTAAATGATGCGAAATGGCTGCATGGCGAAATGTCAGATGTGGATCAGCTTTGACACAAAAGCACAAACGGTCAATGCCAATAAGTGAGGGTCGACCACTTCTTGGTTGATCTTGGAGATCGAATTGGCCTCGCTGAAACTTCTTAAACCAATGGTAGGCTGTGCGACCTTATTGTCTTCTCCAAATGCTTGGTTGATACGAAGTTGCGATTGGTCAGCATTTAGGGGGAAATTGTAACCATACAGTAAAGAGTACGTTGCTGTTCACGAAAATGAGTCATTTTGATGGGTAACTTTTGAAACTTTAGATATCATATTTGGTGTCAGACTAATTACTGTGTAGGCTTTCCTAGGCCTTCCTAGGCCTCGCTTGAAAGTGCATAGTGACCTACACAACTACCCGTACACCCTGTATTGATCTGTAAATAAATAAACTTTAAAAGGTTGTGCGGAAACTTTGTTTCCAACCTAATAATAAAAGGCGAGGAATACAGGTACGAAAGTTTTTAAACAAGATTTCGTTGTTTCTGCTTGAAGTTGGTCTTTTATAATGGGATTATCTAATTTCAATTTTGTTTGCTCTTGTAATTTGATAAGTGACTGGTAAAGTAATTCGATTTCAGTCTTCTTTTGCGTTAGGTCAAACTTTGACTGTGCCAATTAAATCCGAGGTTGAGAACTTCTCTTTGGGCCGTCGTGTGTTGAAAGTTAGAGAAGTTTATGACGTTCTTATTTTGTGTGAAGCCTAATTTCCCTTTATATAATTTGTTCCATATCTTATTTTGTTCATCCTTTCTATCACTGTGTTTTGTTGAGAGCTATCCCGAAGTGTGTCTAGATGTGGTGTTTCAACTGGTTGTCAATATTTAGGTGATTAAAACTATATTCTGTTTCTCCAACTTCCTGTTGTAGTTTTTGATTCTTTCGTTTTAATAAGATTAGCAAATTAGGCCGTAGGCCTAATTTGCTAATCTTTACCGCTTTTTTTAATCCCCTTTATAGACTTTATTTTAACAACCTGAGCACCCTTTTCTACTTCTTCTTCTTCTTTGTGATCTTTTTCTTCTTCTTCCTTTTCTTCTTCTTTTTCTTCATGATCTTTTTCTTCTTCTTTTTCATGATCTTTTTCTTCTTCTTCATTATCTTTTTCTTCTTCTTCTTCATGATTTTTTTCTTCTTCTTCATGATCTTCTTCTTCTTCTTCATGATCTTTTTAACTATTTTAATTCTTTGAATTTCCAAAACACCCCAAGTCATTTGTCAACTAAGCAAAAAAAAAAAAACATTTATAAATTTCCAAAAAATCCCCATCTTAAATTATAGAGTTATAGAAGAAGATATAATCTTTCGCTCGCCAAGACTTCAGCTTTTAAAGTTCCCAGGTCGCGAGTGTTTTTTTAGGTTGGTTGAGTTTTGGTAAAAACATAAGCCCCAAGGCATCGGCTGCCAACCTAATAAAGGATTGGTTGAGTAGAGAAATCCAAATCTTTTTCTTCCCCTGTCCCCATTTCACTTTTAACCTATGAGTGACACCCCACACCCCCGTTGTATTATTACCCACTAACCTGTTAATGCCCTCAAATTTGTTTTTCATCAAAATTGCTGAAATTTTATGAAAGTAAATAAAATACGATTTTTTGTTTAGGTATTCGTAAAATAAAATAAAAGGACGGGTGCCACCGACCACATAGGTCCAATATAAAAACTGAATTGCTCATTAAGTTTTCTGTGCTCTAATATTATTTGTTGTGAAATGTATACCAGCAGCTAATGTGAAGGGGAACTTTGCATTTCCTTTATTGGTTTCTGGTCGTTCGTCATTGACAAATTCCGGCGACTTATGCCCTAGTGGGCAGTCGCCAGATAGGCTCCTAAAATTAAAAAAAAAAAAAATCCTCATTGACAAACTGCGTGATGGCATATTTTTTATGGGCTTAACAAAAACGTTGTCCTTGGGTACCCCTTGGGTGAGCTCGAGAGCTTACAGAAAATCCTTAAGCTGTAGATTATTTTGAGGGAGTCTTATATTATTTTCCTAGATATGCTTGAGGTATATCAGGGCGGGATTCACAGTGTGTTTTTTTTTCTTTATTCACGACTTGATATATTTTCCATGCATTCTGACAAGCAACAAAAGCAAAAGGAGAAAACTACCAATTTTCCCCTCTGAAAGAGATCCTTTGACTACCACCTTTTTCATCCAATCTCCACACCATCCAAAAATTTAGTACATAGAAACGACCTTTGGACAAGAAACAGTAATTTTTTTCTTTCTCTTTTTATCGACTGAAGCAACTCGATTGATAAAAGAGATTGGATGAATAACATGGGCATTTGAGGCCAGGGTCACAATGCTGTTGTCGTTCCACTTATGAATTGCAAGTACAGATGCTGTTTTCATAGACAATGTGCTACTACTCCTTCTTCTTCTTTTTTTCTTTTCATCTTCCGTTTCTTTTCTTCTTTTAATTTCCTTTCTTATACCTCCCCTACCTCTTCCTTCATTTATGAGTTTCTAAAGGACACTTTTCTGTATTCGATTTTTCTTATTGTACCAGTTCCAAAATGACCCATTTATGTGAGTTTGTCCCCCCAAATGGGCGAAGCCAGTGGGAAAATTGTCAAAATACAATTTGTACGATAAACCTTTTGGGCAGAGCGGGAAGAAGCTGCACAACAACCGAAGCTCTAAACCCCGTACGTTTTATTTTAGGATTTGTTTTGATATTTACCTTTTAATGCAGAATAGGGATATGCTTATTTATGTTTTCAGCGGTTGTGCCCTTGTTGGTGGCCCTCAGATGAGCGCCTTTATATTAAAAAAAAAAATCCCGACCACCGCATCCCCTCCCTCCCTACCCCGTTTTACTCTTTTTGAGGGCACGTTCCAGGAAACGGCTATGAGGGTTCTCTATGCCTCTCGTACGGGCGGGAGGGGAGATTTGACTGCTTTGCTTACAAAAGTGAAGAAAACCAACGAAGTCATTCGCCAGGAAGGGTTTGTAAATAGGGCGGTTAGGGGAGGGGAAAATGGGTATGGAGAAGAGTCGAGAAATTAGACTGATAGGATTCTTGGGCCGCGCATCTCTCCTGAATCAGCCTTCGTTCATCCCCGAAGGCAGGTTTTTACTGGTGGGAGAAATGTGGGGCGATATTTGATCGATCACCCTTGGGAGAATGTCTCAAGGAGCTTCGAGATCTTCTAAACACGGTCGAGAGTCCCACCGACTGCTGTCCAATCGCCAACCGACTTGTTCACCCCGCACTTTTCTTTGTCCATCCTTCCATTCCACCCCCACCCTACACTTTTTTAGGGTTGGGGATAGGAGTGGAGGGTTAAATCATGAATCATCGCTTTCATGATTTTCTCGTCATCATTCATCCTTTGTTTCGCACTTCCCCACTCCTCCGCTCCTGCCCCAGGCTTCGAGTCCCTGTGTTCCTTCCTGGAGGATTCGAATGCGCCCTCCCGACAACACTTTTTAGGAGTTAGGAGCTTTTTTTTATTTATCTATCCAATCCTATTCTTTTAGTTCCTCCCCCCCATGAAAGTCGCATAAAGGTCAGGATGATAAAATATAATTGCTGGCAAGCTAGAAGGCACCCAGGTCCTGATCCGTTTGCTAGGTTCCGGGGTGGAAGAGTGAAGTGTTGTGTGCGGAGAGAGAGAGAGAGATTTTGATCAATACTTTTAAAGTCGTATGTCGATTGAGATGTCTGGGGCCATACGTCAGACTCAGCGTACGTTCTATGTACGACTAGCTCCTTACTTCGGCAGAAATTTCGGTTGTTCGCTCCCACTAAGGATTGAATCCGCTACCTAGGCGAAAGCCCTCCCCCCCCCACACCTTTTATCTCTCCCAAGTCGGTTAATTTCCACACCACAATTATCTCCTTGATTTCCTCTGTTCCTCCGCACCTTCTCCCCCCCACACGTAGAACCCGCATTAAGGCTACCATTCCAGCACGGGTAGCCTTGCTGTGGCGACCGTCTGGAGCATTATGTGCCATTCATTCTCTAACAACAGAAGCTTTCTTTTGATCCCAATGCCTGCGAGATCTGAGGCTATTATGTATCTTCCACACAATTTCTCTTCATCCATTTCACCACTTTCTTTACCGATCTTTACTTAGTCTGCGGAGGCGTCTTCTTTGCTATTGCGCTTTAAAGAATTCGATCATTTAAAAAAACAAAAACAAAACAGGATTACAGGTTAAAGAGTTGGTTAAACTTATTAAAAGCCTGATCACCTTGGCAACTGACTTTTTGGTTAAACAAATTTGGCCTCGGAATCTATCGGTCTCCGGTGGTCCTATAATTTCAGCTCCCTGGTACTCACATGGGTCAATTCTCGTCTGCTTTTTAATTCCTCGCCGCTCCGGCCGCACTCACGAAAAATGAAGAAAAATTGGCCAAGTTTGCTGGCAGAAAGCTTTCATTTTTCACCGTAAATTGAGAATTGTTTTTGAGATGTTTGCTCTGGCAAAGTACAAGAGCAAGGATGGTCGAAGTTATGAATCCTGGTGTGTGTGGTGGACTGCATACATTTCCGCCATCTGACATCCATGTTACAGTTTCTGATCGTACGCTCGTACGTTCAGCATATGTATAGTGTTATTTATCTGAAAGGCAATAGAGTGCCAAGAGGACGAAAGCGGCATCTGCTACGAAACGACTCATAAATTCTCGTGCTACTCGGTGCGTTAAGACAACATAACTTTGACACACACAAACACACACACAAACAATGGAACTTGTCAGAATGCGACACTCTTTGCGTCTATGTTCATAGACTTATGATCCAGGTCGTCTGATGTCGCGGTCATAATGGGTTAGGATCTGAAGAATTCATGAAAAAAAAGAAAACCAACGAGCGCCGTGCCGCCCCAAGTTTTTAGGCAATACAGGAAGTTGTGAAATTAGCGCGATTGAAAATGTTTGTAAGATGTTAGGGGCCGGGGATCAACACTCGATGCACAAATGACCTGACTACACTTACTTTTGAAATCAATTCTCTGACGGAGCAGCCGTTGTTAGCTGAATAGATTCGAGCCAGCGCCCGCATGGTGAGTCACTTCATAGAGTCGAATTTTAAGTAACGGTGCTGACCTCGACTGGTCATTGGTGATCTCTGCTAGCTCTAACGTCTTGAAAGCTCGTGTAGATTGGATCAATTGGTAGAATTGGGTGCTTCTTTAGTGAATGTGTTTGTAGACTGCATACTCTAGTTCCACCTACAATTGTATATAAGTTCTTAATGGCTTCTCTCAGTAATACTCGTTATCCACACCTCCCTGGCAATCTTTGTTCTCTCTTAATCCTCCGCTCTCCATGGGACAGTTTCTATATCCCTCTCTATCATTAAAATGCCTTGTGAGAGCTATTGCCTGGTAATGGGTTGTTTTGGGTAAGGGTGCGGGATATGGTCAACCGGCAGATCGACGTTGGGATAGGTATTGCATTCCAGGTGACCTGAAGGTCCATGTAGTGAAAATGAAGAGAGGGTGCTAGGCTTCTGTTCTGAAAGTACTTTAATGACATAATGTGGACAGAAAAAATGAAGCAAATGCGAATATCATTTGGCTCAACGCCGCCTCCTGGCGCCTATATCATGGCATGAAAACAATGCGAATGCGGGAGGTTGTTAGTGCCATGAACGGCCTTTAAAAATGGGAAGGCCGCAGAAGTAGAGGACACACTAGCTGGGGTGATGAGTGCGTCATGGACCTGGGTATGGTGGTTATTTTCTAAGGCCTCTGAAAGTAGAAGTGCCTCAGAGCTGGAAGAATGTTGTGATAGAACTATTGTACAAGGGTATCCCCCTATCCTTCAAATTTAGCGTAAAATATCAAAGAGGACCAATCCCGAAGAAAGTTTGATTAGAGAGAGATGTAAGATGAAGTTCAAATGTGTGGAATACATATCCTCCTGCAGGCATTTGGGGCCGGAAGGCAAATTGCGGGCGTTGGAGCTGGGAGTGCTCTCCATCCGCCAGATGTCAGCTGGCCCATGGTCGGCCATGCTATGCTTGACATCCCCATGCGGGTCAGGAGTCACAAGATGTCCTAAGTATTCTTGTACCTGCTTTAAAATTTGATCGTCAATCCTTATTGTCCTATCTTCTGCAAAACTATTGCTAATTTTGTTTTTGTCTTTGAGCAGTTCATTTTCAATTCAACTGGGAAAAAACTTAGGACAATTCTGTTATCAGAGCCTGTATGTAACTCTGCCAAACTCTTATTGTTTTCGTCTTTGAAAAGTTTATTTTCTCTTTCCTATCAGACTAGTTTGTAATTATTCTGTTATCGCTCATTGTAACTCTTGAGGCAAATAATACAATGTAATCAGAATCAATGAGAGATTCAATATCTCCCATTGATTCTGATTCCTTTTTGTTCTCGCTCCCAAAGTCTTGAAATTCTCCTCTTGCACTGTTGTAAAGAGGTTGGGGGAGGGGGTGACATTCCTCTATTTTACTACCTTTTATTAGTACTTTATTACTGACAGAGTGTGTCAATGTAGGTTTTGTTATTTCCTTGTTTTTGTTTGTAGTACTTTGGGAACTGAATGGTGTTTTCTGATTTAGAGGCTTTTTCCTAGTCTACGAACGCCATGTATAGATGTATTCATCTCTTTTCTGCATTAATTATGTTGAACATCCTGTGATGCTGATAAGTATAATAAGTATTCTGAAACTTGCCTAATTGCAAACGAGTGGTTGTGTTAGTATGCCATTCATGACTTAAGTAATTTATGTTGCTGAAAAGAGAAAGATATGGCCTGTAGTTCTTTAAGTCTTTCATGTCGTTTAAAAAAAAGTACAACGGAAGAGTTGGGACGATGCCATTTGAATCCTACTTCCCCTTACGCATTTTGTAGAGAGGCAAACAAGCCCCTCATCACCAGCTTTTATTAGGTCCCTTGTCACCCAATCTTGCCCATGAGCTATAATTTATAACATTTTGAATTGTCTCAAGTCCTTACAAAATTTGATTCTTTACATGTCGTATTTCCTCATTTGTTGAGAAAATGTCAGCGGGTGCATATTGTCTATCGCTATTTTTATATTTCCTTATAGAACTACATTGAAGTGCCAAAATTCATTGTATAGCACCTTGTAAAGTTTATGGTAGGCATCGTTTACGTACCGTATCCTCATGGTTATTCTCAGACCTGTATCAGTTGAGACGTGAATTATATCGGAGTCAGAAGGAGGCATGATGTTGGATACCATGCGGATGTAACATTCCATTTCTGAAATTGTGCGAACGTTCAACATTCCTCGAGCTACGGTGTAACGTCTGTACCGAGAATGCCCGATGGGAGGCATTACCGCCCACCGTGGACAGTGCAGTGGTCCACCGCGGGCACGGGGGCTTAATGGTCGTGACCGGCGGCCTCTGGCTACTCGAATTGTCCTTGGTATCAGACAAGTAACGCTGCCTCGAATCGAGCCAGCGTTCTTTGTCTTCCATGGGATATTAGGGGCAGAGACCCACTATAGTGCACCTGTTGACATCACGAGACCGGACACAGCACCGCCCCTTGGCTCGTGAGGTCACTAATTGGATCTTGGAGGAATTGACCCCAGTAGTCAACAAGGCACCGTGGTGGTTCCATCCTGGTGTGGGGTTGTGTTCATGTGGCAATGGTTGGGTCTGCTGGTCCGTCTAAACACGCCATCGACCGGTGACTGCTACGACGTTACACTGCTCGGTGGTCATTTCCATCCATTCTCGGACTTCGGGTAACTCAAAAACGATAGGATTATTCCAACAGGATATTTTCACAGTGTCATCGGGTCCAATTTGCCCAGAATTGGGTCGAGAAGTACTCCGATCATCAGACATGAACGGTCAACTTGTAGGGATGATTCACCGTCCGGTTTGCCCTACTTTGCCAGGCTGGAAGAGCTCTTACTCGATATTACAGTAGGTACCTATTGCATGACTTTTGGCACATCATTATATTAAACATTTTAAAATATTTTTTTTAGTCGCGTGCGAGTCTAGTCACGAGCGACTCTACGTCTCACTATGTCGGTCGGTCCGACTTGTTTTTGTTTTTGTAATAACATTGTAACCTTTCGGCCAATTCTAACGAAACTTGAAAGCCTTTTGTTGTTTTATATTCTCTTTCGAATAATATAATTGTCAAAGTCCTCCCAAGGTTAGCCAGGGAATTATTTTGTTTTGCCAATAACATCATAACTATTCGGCCTATTCTAACGAAATTTGAAACCCTTAAGGTGTTTAAATTCTCTTTCGAATGATAGAATTGCAAAGGTCCTCCCAATGTTACTCTGGGAATTATTGAAAGTTTTGAAGGTCGTAAGGTCCTACATCAGAATAAGTGAGGGCACGCGACTTTTTGGTCAGCATACCTTGTTTTCTTGTGATTTTGTTTCATTGCTTATCCTTTGACGTTGTTCTTTGCTGGTTGCCAATTGCTAGGTTTTGTTTCATCTGTTTCAGGATATTTTGTTTTGAAAAGTTTTTCACTAGATTTGTATTATCGATACGTTCCACCTGATTCGTTTTCCGTTGAGTTCAGTTTATTCATTCCTTTCTCTAATTCTCCCTTTTCGCTTATCTAAAACTCTTCGAGTGACATCAGGAATCAGGTCAGCAATCTGGGCTCGATGGCAAAGAAGATGGGGGACACTGAACGGGAAACTAAAGTTGCGTGCCATTGGCTCCTTCCCCAGACTTTTCCCGTGAACCTCCTGTTCTAATCCCTCGACTGTACCAAGTCATTTTCTGTCGCCTCCCAATTGGTTACACTCGAGGGGCGCTCTGCTCCCTTCAACCTTTCTGCGAAAATTGCTCCCCCCCCTCCCTTTTGGGTTGAATATCCTCGTCTGGAGGAGCTACGTGCCGGGTACTTGTCCCCGATGCGCATGGTGGCTCTCGCTTGGGCCGGGCTCTTTCGGCCCTGATTGTGGTTTAATAGAATTGGGGGGGGGGCGGAAGCGATCCCTCTTCCACCATTTTATTTGAATTCTAATTGTATTTGTTTGTTTGAGTTCCTAGGAGAGGCGAGCTCCTCCTAAGGCCCTCGACAGCCCTTTAATAGTTTTTATTAACTTAAATCTAAGAAGCGAAAACCATCGAGGTCACCGCCCGCAGAAAGTTTGTTAAGGAGGCAAGTTAAGAAAGTGGTGAAATGAGGGATGTGGAAATGTGCGAACATATATATAGCCGCGGATGACCTTGTGGCTGTTGGGGATGGGAGGGCACGCAATCCGTGGGGCAATTAATTGGGAAAACTTAAGAGTCCAAAACAACAGCATCGGGTTTAGCGAAGAAAAAGAGAGGGAACGATCTAATTGGAAAACGGTCACATACTCCCTTATAAAGGGGAGCAACGATCGATAGCGTGGTGTAAGGTTCCTTACCCTCCGTAACACCTTGATTCATGACAGAAATTGTAGGAATAACAGATTAATTAAACCATCGGACCCAGAGGAAGAAGCTTCTTTGGAGTATTCATGAATATACTTCAAGATGGCGATGGGTACTTTCGATACAAAATTGGCAGCGGATGGGTGACGTGTACTTGGATACGTGAGTTTGCAGAATTCCTTCTTCCAAAAGAGAGAGAGAGAGAGAGAGAGAGAGAGAGAGAGAGAGAGAGAGAGAGAGAGAGAGAGAGAGAGAGAGAGAGAGCAGAAGATAGATTGGACATTAAAGACACGAGATGTATTACATTAAGGATTTATGAGTGGTTTGTTCTGTCATGGCAGGTAACCATCAAACGAGGAAGATTAACATTGTTGTAAAACAAGTGAGCAAAATTCGCGCAGAACAATTATAAAGAACTTGACACCCAAAGAAAAAGACCTTCCAAATTACCTAGCCAACAAGTTTAACGAACCTAAAGATAAAACTAACAAAAATATAATAAAACTTTACAATGTGAAACTTTTTTAAACAACAGCACGATAAGATGGAACAATTAAAGAAAAAAAAAATCAAATATACTAAAGTTAACGAGATTATTTATAAACGACTCATTGGAGGCAATTGAATCTATAATAGAAATCTGGCGCAAAACGATTGAAAACAAATTAAAATAGATGGAACGAGGCTTAATAATTGACACCCGACGAGTGAGACGCACAACTGCACCTGGGAAATTAAGGAAAGAACATTTGGATTGCTGGGATGCGATTGGCTGTTAGAAAGGTCTCTTGCAGTGGTGCGCCATCATGATTAATTGGGCCTTGGAGGAAAACAATTTGTGTATCAATGATTGCACCCTTAACGTGGGATCCGAACACGTGTGATACATTCCGATCCCTTCTGCTTCCTCGGAAGTAGCTCTCCTGCTGAGGACCCCAACCCATTCCGTGGCACTTCTACCCACCACGAGAACCCCACGGGCATCTATAAATTCCACTCTGTCCTACCAGCTGGTGGGTTGCCCAATGCAGTTTCGGGAGGGCCTTTTTATTCATCGGGTTTCTAAATTGTCTGAACCCGCATTTGTGTCTGTTGACGTGGGCGCGCCTTTAACAACTTCAATTCTTCCAACATCTAAATTGCATAATTTAACCCCGTCTGTAACCCAATTAGATCATTCATTCGCATCAGTACTGCTTCGTTAAAACATCCGTCCAACTCGTGTGTGAAATTGGGTTTTGGGTGGAGTGGGAAGCCAAAATAGACTAGGCGGTGCAGCATATTTCATGTTATATACATTGAATATGTTCGCTTTGCAGGTCATTGATCTATCGCGCAAAGAGACTAATTTTGACTGTTTGATATGGAAGATTACTGAAAGGATTTGTTAGCGCACTAATTTAGTGTATGATCCCGCTTTATCCGGTGAAATTAGCTCCCGGAACTGGTAGAAACCGTATAACAATGATTAATTTTCGAAATCGACGAATTGGAGCCTTTCGTTATTTGAGTTAGCAGTTATGATTTATCCGGGCAGAATCGCAGTTGCGATTTGCGATTTAACTTTCAGTTTCAAGGATCATTTGACTCGGGTTCCTCAATCACGCGGGAGCAGATGTTGATTCAGGGGGAGGGGGGAGGGGCGGGAAATGCCAAGATTGATGTAAGTGGGAAGTTTCAGGAGAAAGGATGTGAGCTAGCTGTTCACAAATGACTGCGTGCGTGCACGTGCATTCATGTTAGAGATGGAACGATTACTCGCAATCGGAATCGCTAAAAATAATCCCAGTTTTCCGATTCCAAAAACGATTCCTTCAAAATATCAGTACAGAGACTCTTTCCACAGTGTTTTTTTAAGTTTTAAACTTTCTTTCCTGCTTGCCAAATAGCTGAATCAAAATTTTAAACATTGTTTATTTCCCGTTAGTCTCATCTGTCCTATTATTCAGTGAAATTATAACGTTAATAAGTTATTTACTAATAGATTTAGATGAGTCGAAAAGAATGCATCACTATTTGATACCAATTAATATTGAAGAACTGACTGTATAAGAAAGGTATTTTATGTTTAATTGTTTATATGCGTGAAATGAAGGGCTGCTGAAGTTGGCACGTTCGTACAAATTTGGTACCTTTTTGCCGCAAAGAACACTTTTTGATACCATTTTACTTTTGTTTTATGTTTTGATTAGATTTGGTACGATTTTACCAATTTTGTTACGTTTTCAAAGTAAGTTTTGGTACTATTGCTAAAATTCTTCCTGCAGCGGGCAGCCCTGTTGCTCAGTCGAGTGTTGACTACCAGCCACCGTAGATGTAAGTTATGCTTCGTGCGCTTCCTATTCCCAGGCTATGTTAAATGTTGAGTAACAAATCATAATAGCTGAATATTAATAGTATTTAATGCATTAGTCGTTATTAGTTGACATTATCGAATTAGTCTAATTTGAATTACAATTTCCACATAAACTGTGAATTATTCGCTATCAAAGATCTAAATTGACTTGGTTGTGACAACTGACGATACCAAACTTCCAGCATAAGGCACTATATTAGAAGATTGGTTGTTAGCGGATACTATGTAAACATAGGCACAATGTTCATCTTTCATTTATTTGCTTACAACTAACTTTATTTATTTTTATTGATGTATCGAGTATTATTATTATTATTACAAGGAAGGAATTATGAATCAATATTCTATTTTGTGAAGGAATCGGAATCGGAATCGCCAATTTTTTTGGAATTGTCCAATGTCTAATTCATGTATACATAGGAGTTTTTTTGTTCTTTTAGTGATTTAGCCTAAAAATAGACTGAATAAGGAATCTGCAAATGGCTAATCAATAGCCTATACAAGGCAGGTACCGTTCCCATCTCCAAGTTGGGTCCCACCTAGCATCCTCCGCAGGGAAGACGCTTCGATCATATGACTAGTGAGCTTATTCCATTCATCAACGACTCGATTTTGTAAACCAATCTTTTTCCTAAATCTAAACTTATCGTTTAAACCCATTGCTACGTGTCCTATCCTATTCAATAAAAATAAGAATTTTGCCTAAATATGTCTCCCCTATTATAACCTTTTACCCGCTTGAAGACCTTAAACAAATCCCTCGAATTCTCCTTTCCATCCTATGTAGATTTTGTCCCCTAAGCTTTTCACATAAGGTAAACTCCTCAACCCCTGATCATCCTTCTTTGCACAGACTCAAGCAAAGCAATCAATATCCATCGTATAATGTAGTAACCCAAATTACACCGCATTGTCAAAATGAGGTCTAATTAATAATGCCAGGTACAGTTTCAGAATGACATCAGGACTCCTATTTTTCACTCTCCTCCCAATTACCCCTAATACCATTTTACCTCTATTCCTAGTAGTTAAGTCTGCATTTTAGGCCAGAGGTCAGAACTTACAAGGACACCTAAGTCTCTTTTGCTTATTCAGTGGATTACATCATCGGACCCAGGCCTTATAATCCTACCTAATTTATTATCATCAGGTTGCTACTTATACCTATGTCGAGATTATAATATAAATCAAGAACAATCCCGTTCTATTTAACTTAAATCTAATTTCGCAATGGTCACTTTCACAAATTTCCTCCAATCTCTGTATCGCTAATGCCTTCGCTTTTAATTCGAGAAAGAAATGCCCTAATTGTTTAGGTTAGGCATCTTCTGGAAAGATTAGGTGCCCTCCCGTCCCCAAAGTGCCTAAGCAATCTTCTGTTAGCTTCCACGCATCTTCGTTCCCAATCTTGGTGCTCTTCTATAAAACTCCAAAAACAACCTGAGTGAAATGCTCTCGACGGTTTTCTTTTTAAGTACATACTAATCATGGTTGGAGGAACCTTCACTATATGTAATCGCAGCCACCTTGAGTGTGGTGGGGGGAGTTGAAGCCTCCAAGAACTTTATTTATCCTCTGTTTACCAAATTTGGAAGAAGATGAAGAAGCAAATTCGCCGTTTTATTTTCTTCATTTCTTTCATTTATTTGCCTTCAGGCTGATGTAGCCCCTGATCTTGGATTCTGCCCCAGTGCCCACTCTATCCCCTTCAAGCGTGGTTAAGGTGTGTGGTGCGTCCAAGCCAGGCGGAGGTGAGCGTGAGACGAATGTACTTTTGTAAGTGTGGATTGCCTGAAAGATGTGCTTGTGAACGCTCAATGTGTGTTCGTTTTGGTGTTGTCTGGAGCTGAGTGATAGGGATTACCATTGGGGTAGTTGTGAAGTGAAGTAGGTTGTCTGATTACTGCGGTAATAGTTGTGTTCCTTGAGCAATGACGTGAATAGGGTGACAACATGGGGAGATGGGAGACATTCATTAGGTTGCGTTGAAGCCAGAGTTTGACTCCTTTGATGCAGTTATAGAGCTTCTTTGGTAAATAGGGAACGTGTGCTGCTACTCTTGCCTGATAACCCAGGATAACGTTCGGTAGCTGCAACTTCGATTTTAGCCCCGATCCCTCCCTACCCGTTAGTAATAATTTGCCTGTTAGACTGGATTTTGTCACCGAAAAGGAAGGAGAATGTCACTTTGAATGAATTGTGATTATCTTCATGTATTTTGTTTTTGTTTTGTCTCGACATAAACGCGACAGAATTTCCTTTCCAACCTAATAGATGATGGTTTAGATGCCAGGCGAGTATGGTGATGTCATCTGCTTAATTGGCATTAACAGGGCGCGAGTGGGGATGTCATTGAGGAAGAGGGTATGGGGCGTGTTCTTGATGTCTTGTGGTGGTTGGTGTATTACTTGTGCGCCCATTTGATTTCCATATCCTCAGCCATTTATTTCATATATGTAGTTGTATAAATAGTAGTGAAACAAATGGAGCTACTGAGTCGTGAGTATTTACATGAGGGTGATTATGTTTGCATTGTTTCTTCTGGTACTAAATTTTCTTCTTGTCGCATTATTTTCAAGCAGCATATATATATATATATATATATATATATATATATATATATATATATATTTAGATATATATATGTAGATATGTATATATGTATATATATATATATATATATTTAGATATATATATGTAGATATGTATATATGTATATATATATATATATATGTATATATGTATATATGTATATATATGTAGATATGTATGTATATATGCATATTTTATATATATATATATATATATATATATATATATATATATATATATATATATATATATATATATATATATATGTGTGTGTATCTATTATCTTATTCCCATTCATATTTAAATTTGATGGAGACATGCAAATTATTCAAATTATTAAAAAAGGTATCAAAATCATGGCCATTAGGCCATACAGAAAATACATCGTCAATGTACCTTAACCATATAAAGTTAGGGGGAGAAATTGTGGGAACGAGTTCAGTCTCAAAATATTCCATGAAGAGACATGCCAATATCGGAGATAAACTATTTCCCATGCTAAGGACAAATATTTGGCCTTAGCATGGGAAATAGTTTATCTCCGATATTGGCATGTCTCTTCATGGAGTATTTTGAGACTGTACTCCTAATGGCCATGATTTTGATACCTTTTTTAATAATTTGAATAATTTGCATGTCTCCATCAAATTTAAATATGAATGGGAATATGATAATAGATTACCCTTTTTAGATGTCCTCATTAATAAAGATCACCATAAATCAAAACTTGACGTTTATAGGAAACCAACCCACTCGAATGCCTATATACATTATTTTTCGTTTCATGATAATTATCAGGACCATTTTTTCTAATTTGTATTACCCCGATTGGTTCATATCGTCTGCCCATTTTGCAGCTAGGAAAACATTCTATGGTAATAAGCCTTCCCGCACTAATGACTTCAACAAATGTATAACATTGCCATTTAATAATGAATTAAATAGTTTAAAGGACATATTTGGAAAAGCGGGTATTAATCTAGCCTTTAAATATAATAATTCCTTAAACCAATTGATGATTGCTAGGAAACCCAAATAACATCATAACATAGGAGTATATGCAATACCATGCAACGATTGCCATAAAGTTTATATAAGGGAAACGGGGAGAAATCTAGACAAGAGATTGTATGAACACAAAAGAGATATTAGAGTGGGCAGCGAAAGCAGTGGAATATTTTGCCATGTTAGAGACTTGGTCATTCGATCGATTTCAATGGAAGTAAAATGGTATTTAAATCGGCCAACTATGTTAAGAGAAGAATCGTAGAATCGAGCTTGATATCGTCAGTTCCTAATTTAAATCTATCTGAGGGTCAATTTTCTTTTAATCCTGTAATAAGAAAGCAAATAAACAAAATAGTAAAATGTCAGCCCTTTAATATGTTTAGGCCTAACCATCCCCCCAGATTAGCCACAAGTAGGGGATTAGGGAAAAAAAGAGGGGATCTTTCACGACCTGACCTTGTGTTATGCTTGTATGCACTTTTCTTATATTTTCTATCCAGTGTCAGTTGAAAAAGGGTGTGAGATACACCGAAACGGTTCTGAATTAAATTGTCTTCGGAGAATGTGGTTTAATTCCTCATATATATATATATATATATATATATATATATATATATATATATATATATATATATATATATATATTGTCTTTGGAAAGAGTAAATACCACCTTTTTCATCTGTCACGCAAAACTGACATGAACGTTTAAGCTCCCTACATCGTTCCCCGCCGGCGGGCACCGTGCAATCGTGGACCTGGACTGCTCATAACCCCCGTTTCAACTCTACCAGTCGACTGTGATATGGCATAATTGGGTGAATTGACGGAGCTGGTCTGAGGAGTAGCCCACAGCAGAAATCAATTTCAGAGGCTCCCCTGGAAAAGGGACGGACTGCGAACTCCGTTGATTTAGCTTTTAGCTTTATCGATTGGGGTTTACCGCCCAAGATCATAGAGGGACAAGCAACCGTCTCTATGCTATGGAGGATGCAGTCACGAATTTAAAAACTCCCAAGGGGGCGGCAACCCTGGGTGAAGGAAGTTGATTCGGCCTTCACTCATCATCAAGTCCGCCATAATTCATCCCTTGGGAAGATCCCTTCCCGGGTCCATCCCTTCATCATCCATCACCCTATCAATTACAATACTGGTTCACGGAAGCACGGGGCCGTACTACGGCGGGGGGCACCCCTTTTCTGAATTTACATCTCGCTCATCTAAGCGCATAACATCGCTCACATTAAACTCATTCACATAACACAATTCGAGAAAGAAGACTAGAAAAAAAAGAAGAGGACTAACTTGGAAACAAGTAGCCCCCCCCTGCTTCAGGGGAGATGGATACAACGAAGACAGTTCCCCTTAGGGGGCTTCCCGGCCATGCAGTTCCGGCCAAAGCTCAGGTGTGCTTGGTTCTATTTGAGGAACTTAAGGTTGCACTGATCCGTTTGATCGACGTAACCAACGGGTACATAGCCCTCTGCTCAGAAACCAAAGACATGGACGAAATACTATCCACCCGAGGAACGGAAGCCATAAAGAAGATCGGGCTTGAGGCAAGAATTCCCCCCCCCCCCGCCACGAGGTGGCGGCCAATAGGAGCGTCATTTGCCGTAAGATCGAAAGCTGGATTGGGAAAAGAACAACAGAGGAAATCAAGAGAGAAATTAAAGAACAAAACCCATGGGCGAAGATTAAGGAATTAATCAAATTTTACAATCACACCCATGTGTTTAAAACCACCTACCAGACCACTGAAATGGCACAGAAAACCAAAAGAGATGGGCTCCTAGCTTTCAGTATGAGGATCCCACCCGAAAACATCGAACAGGAAAAATTCCACAACATTCAAATGTGTTTTTCCTGTCCACCTGGGAAATCATACGAGCTACTCAGCTACTCCTGCCCCAACAAGTGCAAGAAGCTATGTTCTGAATGCGGGCAGGAGGGTCATAGGTTTAAAGACTGTGCCTCAACGACCAAAAAGTGCCTAAATTGTAACGGTGAACACCGAACTTTGGCACTAAATTGCCCCAGAAGAAAAGAGGTAATAAAGAAGAAGGAAGAAGAAGCTCGAGCCCGTAGTGCCCAGAGCTACGCGGCTGCAGCATCAAGACCCAACCAAACCTCAACCATAAACCAACCTACGATGCAACTCAACTCCAAATTGAGCTCGAAACTCCTCACATGCGTCATCCACGCCCATATCGCTAGCATGGGAAGCCCAGGAAGCTACGAGAGTGAACTCAATTCACTACTACAGGCAAACAATCTGCCTACAATTAAAGTACCTAAATCCCCGGACTCACTAAAAATCCTCAATATGAGTACAGCCTCATCCAAACCACGGCAAAAAGAAGAAGTAAAATAGGTAACATCTGAGGAAGATTCAGATGAATCCGAAGAAGAGTCTTCAATCGACTCGCAATCCGAAGTAGGAGAGAAAGAGACAGAACCAAGAACAAGATCACAGAGGGCCTCCAGGAGTAAATCGAAGACTCCCAGCCCCCTCAGAAAACAATTATCAAAGATGAACAAGGGTATGGAAGTAATCCATGAAGAAGCTACTGAAAAGCCATTCCCTGCTCCCCAAAAGGTCCTTAACAGGGACCCCAGACTGAAGAAACGGTAGATTAGTCCTCATAATGCAAAGAGACCACGAAAAGACTGCACTACGGTAAAATTTTCCAAAAAATCGATGCTGACATAATACTCATTTCGGAACACGGAGTTAACACGGATAGTGAGTGACATAATCAAGATATGGAACTATGACGTGCTGACAGTGAACCATTCTCAAGAACGATACGTCAGAGCAGCCATTGTTATTAAGAGGGAATAAAATTCAAGCAATTCAGGAACATGGAGGAACCCTACCTCGCCATAGAGGTAGAAATAAGCCTGGGGAAGATGGTCGGTTGCCACGTGATACCAACCCCCAAGACGCGACTATTTTTCGAACCACACTATCACGAGTATACTCGGGAGGGACCTGAACGTACGATGTGCCGAGTCCGGGTATACTCGAAGCAACGGTTTAGGCAGATGCTTGAATACTCTCCAGGATAGGAACATCTTCCAGAGATTGGGCCCCGACTTTCCGACCTTCATCACGGAAAGGTGCACCACCAAGCAGGACATCTGTTTGGCCAACTTCCTTTTACCCTTTAATTATCACATGAGCCCTGAAGTGATACCTTGTAGCGACCATATAGGGATTAATCTTAATATCAACGTTAACCCTATATTGATACCATCAGATACAAGGAAGAATTGCAGCCGGGCGAATTGGGATAATTACGAGCGAATACTAAGAAAATGCATCCCAGCGAACCTCGACGAAGCGACGCTCGAGGAAATAGACCAGAAATGGAGCGGCTAGAGACCCAGATAATGGAGGCTGACAGAGAGTCGATTCCAAAAAGTACATACAGAACGATCTCTGCATACAAATGGACCGATCGTATGAAAGGTTTTCACCGTGAACTGAAAGGATTGTATCAAGTGAGAATGATCAACACGGGTAAATCCCGTGATCCAATATACCGTATGAGAGTAATAAAGGAAGAACTAAAAATTCTAATTTACGAACAACAAGATGAGAAATGGAATGAAGCTATCGAAGAACTAGTTAGCGAAGCATGACCTAAAGAATTCTGGCAGAAAATCAAGAAAATGAGAGTAAAACTCCAGAAGAAAAAGATGGAATTAGAAGACGACCAAGGTGAAATTAAATCAGAGGAGAATGAAATGGAGGAATTCTCAAGCAACACTGGGAACAGATTTTCAGAATCAGTGAAGAAGAAAATGAAGATTTCGACATTGATTTTGAAAATCAGATTATAGACGAGCTGAACGAAATCATTGAAAGGACGCATCCTAACCACCGAGTAAACCGGGAAGAAGGAGAAGAAGAAAGAGTGACGCTAGAATAACTAGAAAGCGCATTCCACTCCTTTAAGCACAAAGCTCCAGGAGGGTCAGGTTTGACAAAGTTAAACTTCATCAAAGCACAGAGATGCGTGCGGGAAAGTTTACTCAACATCTTTAATTCCTGCCTTAATGTAGGCTACTTTCGCGACGCTCTCAGTGAGGCTTTCATTCCAGGTACGATTTCGCGACAGTATTTTTTTAGCAAGCCTAAGATATCACGTGGCGATACGATATCATGGACACCATTGTATGGAAGAGAGGGATTCCTTTTTTTTCTTTTTTCTAGGAGATCGTCGATTCCACGTACGGGTGGGGATGCCTTCTCCAACCCTGTCGTGTAAGAGGAGGGACTCTGGCCAGGATGTGTCCTCAACCTCAGTTTCTTTGCCGTTAGCATCACCTCGGTGTTGTCAGAAGGTGTTCTCGCTACGCTCAAGTCAAGGGCGGACGAACCTTTTACAGCAAGGTCCGCTAGAGACTTTCGGTAGCAGCCCGTGCGCTGGAGTGACAAACGAGAACCCAAAAGTAGCTATGTACACTTTTTTTTTTATCGAAAATCATGCAAATCACTGAAATGGCTGCTGCTTGCCATGAAGTGATTCCATGTCCTACTCGATGGATGAAGTAGACAACAGAAGAATGTTATTAAGGTGGCGGTCAGAGAACTAGGAACGAATTTGAGATTTCGTGTACTTCACTTTTGAAGAAGTGTGTTGGGCATGTGCAATGGATTTTAGAAACATCTTAAAAGGGATTACGAAATCGCTGAAGAAGGACAGTGGATAAGAGGTGCGGAACTTCGCCTTCGGGTCATGGTTGCACTGCCCAACTGTGCGGTAAAATCTTTTATTTTAGGGCTTGGGTTTCGCGGGCCGGGTTGCAATGTAAATGATCATCAGGCTGCCGGGCCAGATGCTAGGCCTTCGCCGGCCGTACTTTGCCCGACCTCGCTTTAAGTAGACTACATTTCGATCTCTTTTGGCTCGGCTCAGATGCCTAATGATCTGAAACCGCCTCTCGTTATACCAAAACGCACAGAGTTCGGTTTGCTTTGGCCAAGGTTAAGGTTGTGTACGTCTAACGCCGTTTCAGTATCACCCCGACCTGGACCTGTTCCTAAATAGCGCTTGTCTGAACGTGGTTGACTCGCACCGATTCCTTGCTTTTTGTCCGTCGCCTCACCTGGGAGGCGCAAATTCGTAGCCTTAGGTTCCTTTGTTACCGCGCCATGGAAATTTTTCATTCTGTGGGGATTAGCACGTGTGGAACTGAAGGTCTACCCTACTAGATTTTCGCTATTCCTTTGTTCGCTCAAAACTTGACTACAAATTGTGAGATTTACTCATCTGCATGCGAACGTTCATTGTGGATAGTGCACTCGTCCACTACACTGACGTCTGATTGGATATTGGTACCTTTCGCACATCCCATATAGAGGACCTTTCTTTCGAAGCACAGGAGCTGCCTCGCAATTTGTCTTGCACACTACACGCGAGTTCACGTCTTCCTGTTGCCGACGGCTCTCACTCAGTACACGGACGAGCTCGATGATTCTTGTGTTAAAGAGAGACGAAACTTGCTCTAAAACTTTCAAGTTCAGGGCTGGAAAATTCCCCGAGAGCGGTATAAGTCTCGGACCAGTTGTGCAGATAGTTCTGCCTAAGACCCTGCCTTGGCGGATAACCACCATTGAATGTTTGTCGCCACTCCTCTCCAAAAGCTTCCACAGCACTGAGTGCAATGTGTTCCTGTCTTAGAGCATAGATCTTGTCTTACTGGTGTATACAAATGGCACCAAGTGCGAAGAGGGAGTTGGCTTATACACCATCTTTTTGTTTGAAGCCAGCGGCTCTCTTCTGGGCGCCGCGTCTTTTTTCGCGGCCAATTTGGTTGACATATACTGCTCAGTACGTGAGATTACTCGCTATGGCCGGCTCGGAGACAGTTTTTGTGAGTCATCACCACTCAGAGCGCGCTAAGGGGTCGTGAGGCATTAAAATATCAACATCCTACGGTTCGCAGTATCCTTAAAGCCGTGGCTACAACACGTCGAGGCGATTTCGACATTGCTTTCTTCTTGGTCCCTGGACTTTTAGGGGGTGCTGGAACTATTGGACCAACATTTCATTCTCTTGTATACTGATCATGAAAGCCCTTCGCTTTACACGGCAAAGATGGGAGACGGCGCTCAAGAATTAAAAGTTGCGTGCCATCTCGCCTAGACGGTATTAAGTTATTTTTTTGGCCTTTTTGTCTCCGAAAGGGACACATACTAAGGACGCGGCGCCATCTCAACTCGTCTGTGAGAACCGTTTGTTACCTCAGACTGGGCGCCACTCTTTGATTGAATGTCCTACTCTGGGGGAGCTTCGTGCGTGGGTCCTTTATCGGCACAGGGACGACAGGCGTCGCTACCATATCTGATGCGAGCTTACCTTGGAGCCAAGAGCTATGTTTAGCTCATAGTAGTCTAAGTCCTTGGTTGAAGCAGGCCTCAAGCAGACTCCCAATCTTCTTCCTTTTTTTTGTGTGTAGGGGGTGTGGGGTTGTTAGTCCTAGTCCTATGGGTTAAACATTACACGACCTCCCTTATTCGAGTTCTCCCCATCCTTTCCTCACTCAGTGCCCGGCGATCCCCGCTGGGACCAATGGGCCCCCCAATGGGTGGGGCAGGTGAGGAATAAAGGGCGAAGAGGGAGCCCCCTGCGCGCCCCTTCCTTGTGCTTCGAGAGGGATAACTACTAGTTCGCGTTCCTCTCCGTTCTCCTTTCGTTTTGTCGCGTGACTTCGCTTTTCCCTTTGTGCGCAGATATAATTTCACGGGTGGACTGGCGGACCGTTCGCCTCCGGATTAGATAAAGAAGGCAAGATTTCCTTACAAATAAGGACCTTAACACGATTCCCCAAATCGAAATTTCCCTTATCTCCTTCCTCGCCTCTTTGTCCGTCTCTATGGGTGCGTATGTCTTTGTGCAGTAGGAATGTTTTTGGATTATGGGGTATTTCATACGACGAAACGGTTCCATAGTGTCCCGTTTAAGAACTACCATTTCTAAATGGGATTTTTCACTTCTTTTCACTGCGATTCAGATTACTTTTGCGCAAGTGATCGATTGATTTTTTTTCAGCGGTGGTGATGGTGGGGCAGGATGGGGTACATTGATTGGAAAACAAACGTTAGGTTTAACTGGGAGAGAGGGGACCGACGTGAGGAGAGACAAAAGATAGCCTAAGATAAAGTCAATATGGCGTTTGGCTGTATTTTTTTAATCCGTTACCTTAAGTACCCGAGTCCCCTGAAAAGGGCTTCTTTGTGCAAAAGAGGGGGTTGAGAAGAGCTGCGCCCGCACGCGGTTCGCCTACAAGAGGGTTGGGCTTCATTGCCAACGTTGGTTTTTTGCTTCTGAACCTGCCAGGCTTAGTCAGGCTCAAGGGGCTTTCGTCCCCACCCTAGGGATGATGGGGCTGATGTAATATAGGTAACCGTGCCATTCCGAGGCTCGATCCTGACCTACCTCTCGGCGACCAGCAAGGGGCGCCTCTCCCCCACCCCAAACTTCTCTGGTAGTTTGGCAGTTGTGTGGCCTGTGGGGATTGACCTGTCAGATTAGTGGAGATTTGCCGTCTTTGTTTCACCCTAGGTGTGACCAACAACCTATCCTTGTCAAGGACTGGGGACCTACTCCTGAACAGTAGAAAACTAATGAAAACCAACGAGGTCAAGCAATGCTACAGATGTTATCTGCAACATGCTCCCACGTGATACACTTGACAACCCCTTGCCGTGTAGGCACTGGGGCAGGGAAGGCGTAACAATTCCTTCCTTCCTGGCTTTTACCAGTCCTCTTGGAGACAGGACCAGCTCGTTTCTCCTTGGTGCGAGAAATGGCACGTCTCTTCCTATCGCCAGGACTGTTACACCTCTTCGCATACATGTAGTAATTAGTATAGATGTCCTATTTATACATGCATGAGGGTGCTTCAAAATGTTCATCGAAAAATGGAATGAAATTAAAACAAAAAGCAATAGAAATTTTCTTTTTCAACAGAATCTCCATTGAGGGGAAAAAATAAGTTCGCTAGCGATGATACCATCCACTTAAACCATTTCTTTAAAACTGAGGACTCAGAGAATTATATCAAGTTAAAATAACTCTTTTAACATTACCAAAAAAAGAAAACGAGTGCCTTTCGTGGGTTTTTTTTTTAAGGTTTGGAAACAAAAAAGTCGGATTAGGCTTGGTCAGGACTGCACCGGAGTTCAGGATGCTAGTTGGGTCTGAACTGGGTATCTGTCTTTTGCAGACTCCTTTTCTTATGTTCTTATTTTAACTCCCAATGAAATTGCAGCAAAAGTTCACTTTGCCAAAGAAAGTGAATTATTAGTGGGGGCGTTACCGTGATGAAAGAGGCTACTTTTATGAAGTTTTCTAGAGCGCTTCTCCGCTATACCCTTGTGAAGTTTTCTAAATACACTCGTAATCAGGAGCATTAATGGTTCTTCTCCCTTCGAGAAAGTCAACGGGTATCACACCTTCAGCATCTCAAAAATCAGTGGCCATTACCTTTCCTCCTCTTCAAAATATTAGTAACCATTGTTTAGATTGCTCTTTGTCTTCCAGATCATATTAGTAAAAATTATTTGCAAAAAATCCTCGTAATCCTCATGACATTTGTTCAAAATTTGCAGCGAAAGAGTAGCTCTCTTCTCCAACTGATCTTCGCTCAACAATTTTGGCACCCATCGAACACAAGATGGAATAAGCTGAACCTGCCGCTATGGTCAATGCGTCTGCTATCATTTTCACTGGCACACGTTTGATGTTTTCTTCCTTTACCGATGTTGACGGCCTGTCACTGCCAATGTCGACTTCAACCTCCTGTCTTTTATCCACAAACTGATTTATCATTTTATATACAGTAGGCTTAGGTGGTGGTGGTGTGTGTGTGGGAGGGGGGGGGGGGCACCGTCTCCATAAACTTTTATTAATACATCAATAATTAATTTCTCTTCCGCCAAGTAAGCTTCACCCGAAAATTGATGTTGTCCTCGATTCAAGTTTGGTGGAATCCATTGTATCACTGCGGGGGTTGGGGGGGAATGTTAATGCTGCCATATCATTCGAAATGAAGAAAAGTAATTTCTGATTGTCCCAGTGACGATGTTTTTGCCCGTCATCGCCATAATTATAGGGTAAAAATTAAAATAGACGATTTTTAGGAGTGCATCCGTGAAGTCTCTATGATGCAACCGCTTCAATAAATTTTCACTCCCTATATATAATTCACCACTTTACGAAACGTTTATCGAAAATTCTGGATGAGATGGCCTTGATGATATATTTTTTTTTATTTCAATAAACAAAGATTGCATCTGGGGCCTTTTGAGAACCCGCCAACAGTTCCTACTCACATTTACCAACCTTGAATCGCCTCCCAACTGTTCATCGATATCTTCCCTCGCGGAGGTTCAATCACACCGGCCAGACACTAGAAAACAAACCAAGTCTGTGGAGCGAAGGAAACCCGAAGGTTGGAGAAACGCAGTCCTTAAGACATGAATGTAAAGAAGGGCGAAGCCAAATAAACAACTGAAAATTACTTTCTTTCTTTTTTTAATCGAGTAGGCGAATGACAAGCCCAGAGTCGACTGCCGAGAGCAAACTCGACCCATCCATCACCTGTCACGAGATCCTTGATTAGAAATGTCTTATAATAACGGCAGGCGATAAGGCACCGTTTCACATGAACTCAGCCCCAGTAATTTAAGTATGCAGGGGACCAAAAATAACTTGTAATTCAATGGAGATGGTAACCTTTAAGAGAGTATTTTCAGCCTATAAAAAAGAGAAAAAAGTTTAGGGGTTTAGGAGACAGGAGAAGTAAATTGGTAGAACAGGGAAAATGTCAAATGTTATTGATGGTAGAGACTGCAATGACGAACCTTAATCCTAAATGCTGGGGCGGTCTTATTCTAAGTAAAAAAAGCAGGTTCGTACAAAGAACCTGAACACTCGAGGATTTTTTTGTTGATTTTTTGTTTTATTTTTTTCGCAGCAAAGGGGAATTTGGGCTTATTTAGTTATTAAAAAAAGGTCAAAACCAACTAGGCCATCATTTTTGAAAAAGAGGTTCGTGGTGAAGTTAAGAATGGGTAAATGTGTGGAACGTAAATTACAACTGTATGAGGCCAAAATAGGATTAGTCCGTCTGTTATGAAAGAATAGATCACTGCGGCACAGAGTGGGTAGACAAACAGGGCAAATGACTGTAACGGGGGCATGGCCTTGAACGGGTTCCCATCGACCATTGTGGATGAAAGCGAGGACCCATAAACCTTTAGCTCTACAAGGAGTAACAAGGAGTAACAAGGAAAGTAAGTACCCTAGGAGACCTTACGGTCCATTCAAAGAGGGTACCTTTGGACTAGCAATTGAGCGGGCACATGCCTGCTCAATTGTTTTGCGTCCATAAACGGCCACTTTTCAAGACTTTGTCTAGTCTTGACTTGAACTGGTCAACAGATTCACTGTTGACAACTTCCACTGGAAGTGCGTTCCACTTACCGCAGATACTGTAGGTGAAAAAGTTTCCACACAGATTGCGGTTGTAACGCTTCAGTTCAAGTTTGAAGCCGTGATTGCGCGTTCTGTTCTCACTCAGTGTGAAAATATCCCGGTAGTCAACATTGTCGAACCCTCGAAGTATTTTGAAGACTTCGATGAGCTGACCACGCAGTCTACGGGTTTCCAGTGAGAACAGATCTAACTCCCTTAGTCTATCCTCATAACTTTTATGTCGGATAGAGGGAATCAGCTTGGTTGCCCTGGCTTGTACGCGTTCCAATCTCGCGATGTCCTTTCGCAATGAAGGACTCCAAAATTGTACGGCATACTCCAGGTGCGGTCGGACAAGTGAGTTGTACAGGCACAGTACAATCTCCTGGTTCCGATAACCAAACTGGCGCTTAATATAGCCTAGCATCCTTTGGGCCTTTTTCTCCGCCTCAATGCACTGTTTCGAGAACTTGAGGTCACTAGTGATTGTTACACCCAAGTCCTTCTCAGTGTCGGTGGATTCAATAGCAGTGCCCTTAAGGATATACTGAGATTGGGGGTTTCTGTGGCCGATATGCATCACTTTGCATTTGCCCACGTTAAAAGGCATTTGCCACGTGTCCGACCACTCCCCAATCTTCCCAAGATCTTCCTGCAGGCGGGCAGTATTTCCATCCTTTGCAACGTTCATACCAAGCTTGGTATCGTCGGCAAATTTGGAAATCTTCGCAACCATGTCACCGTCCATGTCGTTGACGTAGATGATGAATAGTAGTGGTCCCAGGACAGAACCTTGAGGCACCCCGCTAGTAACGGGCACCCACTCAGAAGACTGTCCATTTACCACCACCCGTTGCCGTCTGCCACTTAGCCAGTTCTCGATCCAGCCGGCTACCTTTCCGTCTATGCCAAGCGCTCGCACTTTCCGGAGAAGGCGGCGGTGTGGTACCTTATCAAAGGCTTTCTGAAAGTCTAGGTAGACCACATCCACCGCCTTGTCCCGATCGTGCTCACTGAAAACGAAGTGGAAGAATTCCACAAGGTTCGTCAGGCATGACCGTTGCCTTCGGAAGCCGTGCTGGGAACTCCTCAGTAGCAGGTTTGACTCTAAATACGACGTCACTTTGTCCACCATGATGCTTTCCATGAGTTTACCGACTATCGAAGTCAGACTGATAGGTCGGTAGTTCGACGGTTGGTTACGGTCTCCTTTCTTGAAGATAGGAGTCACCTCCGCCTCACGCCAGTCTCTAGGAACGCATCCGGTCCGGATTGACATGTTAAAGATAGCGCACAGATGTCGTGATACTTCATCGCACACTTCCTTCAACACTTTAGGTAGAAACCCGTCCGGTCCAGGGGACTTATTCGTCTTTAGGTCAGCGATCTTTTTCTTTATTTCTCCTTCGGTGAAGTCCATTGCCTCCAGCTTTTCCCCCGAGTAGGAATCCGTGGGCTGGGGAATGGGACCACACTCTTCAGTAAACACTGAAGAGAAGTAGTCGTTGAGGAGGTTAGCATTTTCTGCATCTGAATGCTTTAATGTCCCCTCCTCATTCCTCAAAGGGCCAATCGTTCGACGGATTGGTTTACGGCTGTTCACATATCCAAAAAACTCCTTGGGATTCTCTTTACAGAGTCTCGCCACTCGGAGTTCCTCAGACCGCTTAGCCGCCCTTATACTGGACTTCACTCTCCTGGCTAGCCTCCGGTATTCGTCAAAGTCACCCGAGATCTTCGATTGCCGGTACACATTTCTCTTCTCCCTAAGCAGTTGGCCGATTTCTCGATTAAACCACTTAGGTTGAACAGAAGACAGACGGGGGCATTTCAGAGGGATGAAACGCGATTGAAGACTCATGAATGTGGTTTTGAATCTATTCCACGAGTCTTCAACGGCATCGCACACTTCTAGCCTCACGTCAGTCAGTCCAGCTCGAAGGCTTGCAAAGTCTGCTCTTCTCAAGTCAAGTTTCTTTAATTGACTGGCAACAGACCTTACCTTCGGGATCTTGACGCTAAATCTAACTAGCTGGTGATCACTGCCACCGAGCTCTTCGCCTACAGAGATATCCTCAACGATATCATCCTCAGAGGTGAAGACCAAGTCGAGGATATTGTCTCCTCTCGTCGGTTCTCTGACCCATTGAGTGAGGAACTCGTTGTTGGCGAACTCCAGGAGTAGCGCGCTCTCGCCACAGGCTGCTCTGGTTTCCCAGTCAACTTGGCTGTTGAAATCGCCCATAACGATGCACACTCTGCCTTGAACCAGCTCACCCAGCAGCTGGTACAGTTCCCTGTCCTTCTCAACAGGTTGGGAAGGGGGTCTGTAAAGCACCAGGGTCCTGTATTTGGCAGGACCGATCTCTAGGTCAACGCCTAGGAGCTCGTGGTCGGATATAACGTTGGAGTTCGTAGATTTGATTGTATCCTTGACATACAACATTACACCGCCACCCTCTCTGTCTGGCCTATCTTTGTGGAAGAGTTGGTAGCCAGGAACCGTGAATTCGCCTTCAAAGTCTCGGTTTGAGGTTTTTATCCACGATTCTGTTATGGCTACCATTTCGGGTTCTTCCGTCGCTACGAGGCCACGGAGCTCAGGAAACTTGTTCCTGATTGACCTCGCATTGAACAGAAGAACCTTCAGGGAGTCCCCAAATGTAGGACCCCCTATACTCTTCCGTTTCCCGGCTTCTTGTTTGTCTTGGTGGCACCATTTTTAACAACCTCCGAGAAGGTTGTTTGGGGAGTGACTCGGGCGTACTGGCGTACGTCCGCCTTCCCAATGGGCCGGACACTCCTTTGGGTGCGCTCCACGACATCCTGGATGAGGTTGGCTAGGAACGCCTTGCCCTTAAAGGAGAGGTGCACCCCGTCCCTTTGGTAGAGGTCTTTTCTACCATAGAACACGGCGTACGGGTCCACAAAAAAGACACCCTCAGCCGTACAGAGGTCTGCAAGGCGCCTGTTTAGCGACATGTTCCTCAAGTGGGCAGTCCGGCTTGGACCCCACCTCGGGAGCATCCCCACCACGACGCGTCTGCGGGTTTTCAGTCCACAGTCGTCGACAGCGCCCATAACTGTCCTCATAATTTCACCTGTAGGGCCTACCCTACCTCCTCTGAGGTAGAGGTCGTTGCCACTTACCATAAGGGCAACGACTGAAGTCTCTGAAATCTGAGACTTCTCGGCCTCAGCTCTTACCTGCATATTCCCACAACCTGGGATGCAGCTCACCTTAACGCTTGTGCGAAGGCGGGCCGCTAGCAGGGGCTTCAGACCCCGTGCTTGAGAATCACCAATAAGGGTGACTCTTGCACATTTGACTGCGGACGACTTAGTCTTTCCTTTCGGAGGCGACTTGCCGCTTTCCTCTTGTATCTCTAATTTTTTTTTCTTCTTCTTCTTATTCTTCCTCTTATTCTTCTTCTTGACTTCCTTTGCTATCTCTTCGTTTGTTTCCCGTTTCTCTTCTTCTGCTTCTACTTTCTCTTCTTCTGTTTCCAGTTTCTTTTCTTCTCTTTCTACTTTCTCTTCTTCTCCTTTTACTTTCTCTTCTTCTCTTTCTACTTTCTCTTCTTCTATTTCTACTTTCTCTTCTTTCTTCTTCCTTTTCTTCTTTTTGGCTCGTTGAGGAAGCCCTTCAGCAGAAGAAATCGGCTGTTGGACGTCCGGAGCCTTCTCGCCTGAGCATCTGCATCTCTCTGATTTTAAGAGTTGAACTTCCCTTTTAAGGAGGGAGTTCTTCTCTCTCAGTTGAGCGATGCTCTCGCCCAGGCGCTTCTCGAGTTCGCAGAAGTCACAGACACTGACGCCATCTGTGAGTTCCTTGCAACTCCTTCCCCCGAAGTCTTCACTCCATCTATAGACTTTGCATATTTTGCAGGTTAGCTTTCGAAACGGAGGACCATTCTTCTTCGCCATCTTACAAAAATCTCGGACCATACGCATTAAAAAAGGGGTTTTTGGTTGTGATTTTCTCTCGCACTAATCTCATCCGCCTATTTCCAGGAGGTTTTCGGTCGTTCGGCGAACAGAAACCCTTTGATCAAGCACACCAACCCTAAGGTCTCCCCTGGGCCGGACGTCCCCAATCGTGCCGCAGCTCCCAACTGAGCAGCACGAGAGCCCCAGTGAACTGGTTCTCTGATTTTTCGACAGGGGTGCTTGAGGTGTAACTGTCTTCCTACTAAGCCCTACTAATCAACTAAAAACGGCCAGACTTGAGGCAAATAGTAAAGCTAAGTGCCCACGACTTCATCCGAGATCTTTAGCTGATCTGGCAACCAGCAAGGCAAAAAGCTCTCTCTCCAAAGATCAGTTGAGCCTTTATTCACCAAGTAGCGGTCACAGGGAGCTGGTCAGGCAATTACACGTTAGGAGAAAGCTTTTAAGGGGTACCTAGCATTTCTCCATTAATCGTACCCCAAACGCCTAAGATCCCTTCAATCTCAGTCTCTTGTAACCTATGAGTGCTCCAAGGCGTTATTTAAAGAGGTTCCAAAGCCTCTCTTCTCACGCGGCATAAGGGAGCTGGTGAGGCCCTTATTAATAAACAACTTATGTGTAATAGAGATGAAGGTTTTTTTTTTGTTATTGGGTTTTTGTTTTGATTTTTTGACAGTTGAAGAGAGTTGGTGAAACTTAGTACTAACAGAATCGAATGGGTTGGTAGGGGGATGCAAGGAGACGCATCAAAGAAGTGGTAGAGAAGTTTGACAACCCTTAGTCTGGATCCTACTACAGCTACCTTACTGGCATGGGTGACCCTACCGGACTAAAAGTCCCCCAGCTTAGCTAGCTTAACTCAGGCAGATCACGCAAGCTCTCTCACCGACGACAAGGTGGCTGTGTTGAGAGAGAGAGAGAGAGAGAGAGAGAGAGAGAGAGAGAGAGAGAGAGAGAGAGAGAGAGAGAGAGAGAGAGAGAGAGAGAGAGAGAGAGAGAGAGAGTAACAAGGAGTAACAAGGAAAGTAAGTACCCTAGGAGACCTTACGGTCCATTCAAAGAGGGTACCTTTGGACTAGCAATTGAGCGGGCACATGCCTGCTCAATTGTTTTGCGTCCATAAACGGCCACTTTTCAAGACTTTGTCTAGTCTTGACTTGAACTGGTCAACAGATTCACTGTTGACAACTTCCACTGGAAGTGCGTTCCACTTACCGCAGATACTGTAGGTGAAAAAGTTTCCACACAGATTGCGGTTGTAACGCTTCAGTTCAAGTTTGAAGCCGTGATTGCGCGTTCTGTTCTCACTCAGTGTGAAAATATCCCGGTAGTCAACATTGTCGAACCCTCGAAGTATTTTGAAGACTTCGATGAGCTGACCACGCAGTCTACGGGTTTCCAGTGAGAACAGATCTAACTCCCTTAGTCTATCCTCATAACTTTTATGTCGGATAGAGGGAATCAGCTTGGTTGCCCTGGCTTGTACGCGTTCCAATCTCGCGATGTCCTTTCGCAATGAAGGACTCCAAAATTGTACGGCATACTCCAGGTGCGGTCGGACAAGTGAGTTGTACAGGCACAGTACAATCTCCTGGTTCCGATAACCAAACTGGCGCTTAATATAGCCTAGCATCCTTTGGGCCTTTTTCTCCGCCTCAATGCACTGTTTCGAGAACTTGAGGTCACTAGTGATTGTTACACCCAAGTCCTTCTCAGTGTCGGTGGATTCAATAGCAGTGCCCTTAAGGATATACTGAGATTGGGGGTTTCTGTGGCCGATATGCATCACTTTGCATTTGCCCACGTTAAAAGGCATTTGCCACGTGTCCGACCACTCCCCAATCTTCCCAAGATCTTCCTGCAGGCGGGCAGTATTTCCATCCTTTGCAACGTTCATACCAAGCTTGGTATCGTCGGCAAATTTGGAAATCTTGGCAACCATGTCACCGTCCATGTCGTTGACGTAGATGATGAATAGTAGTGGTCCCAGGACAGAACCTTGAGGCACCCCGCTAGTAACGGGCACCCACTCAGAAGACTGTCCATTTACCACCACCCGTTGCCGTCTGCCACTTAGCCAGTTCTCGATCCAGCCGGCTACCTTTCCGTCTATGCCAAGCGCTCGCACTTTCCGGAGAAGGCGGCGGTGTGGTACCTTATCAAAGGCTTTCTGAAAGTCTAGGTACACCACATCCACCGCCTTGTCCCGATCGTGCTCACTGAAAACGAAGTGGAAGAATTCTACAAGGTTCGTCAGGCATGACCGTTGCCTTCGGAAGCCGTGCTGGGAACTCCTCAGTAGCAGGTTTGACTCTAAATACGACGTCACTTTGTCCACCATGATGCTTTCCATGAGTTTACCGACTATCGAAGTCAGACTGATAGGTCGGTAGTTCGACGGTTGGTTACGGTCTCCTTTCTTGAAGATAGGAGTCACCTCCGCCTCACGCCAGTCTCTAGGAACGCATGCGGTCCGGATTGACATGTTAAAGATAGCGCACAGATGTCGTGATACTTCATCGCACACTTCCTTCAACACTTTAGGTAGAAACCCGTCCGGTCCAGGGGACTTATTCGTCTTTAGGTCAGCGATCTTTTTCTTTATTTCTCCTTCGGTGAAGTCCATTGCCTCCAGCTTTTCCCCCGAGTAGGAATCCGTCGGCTGGGGAATGGGACCACACTCTTCAGTAAACACTGAAGAGAAGTAGTCGTTGAGGAGGTTGGCATTTTCTGCATCTGAATGCTTTAATGTCCCCTCCTCGTTCCTCAAAGGGCCAATCGTTCGACGGATTGGTTTACGGCTGTTCACATATCCAAAAAACTCCTTGGGATTCTCTTTACAGAGTCTCGCCACTCGGAGTTCCTCAGACCGCTTAGCCGCCCTTATGCTGGACTTCACTCTCCTGGCTAGCCTCCGGTATTCGTCAAAGTCACCCGAGATCTTCGATTGCCGGTACACATTTCTCTTCTCCCTAAGCAGTTGGCCGATTTCTCGATTAAACCACTTTGGTTGAACAGAAGACCGACGGGGGCATTTCAGAGGGATAAAACGCGATTGAAGACTCATGAATGTGGTTTTGAAACTGTTCCAAGAGTCTTCAACAGCATCGCACTCCTCTAGCCTCGCGTCAGTCAGTCCCGCGCGTAGACCTGCAAAGTCTGCTCTTCTTAAATCCAGTTTCCTTGATTTACTAGTTGCAGGCTCTGCCTTGGGGACTTTGACTACAAATCTAATTAGTCGGTGGTCACTGCCACCGAGCTCTTCGCCAACAGAGAGGTCCTCAACGATGTCATCCTCAGAGGTGAAAACCAAGTCGAGGATATTGTCTCCTCTCGTTGGCTCTCTCACCCATTGAGTGAGGAACTCGTTGTTCGTGAACTCCAGGAGTAGTGCGTTCTCGCCACAGGGTTCTCTGGTTTCCCAGTCAACTTGTGTGTTGAAATCACCCATGACGATACACACTCTGTCTTCGACAAGTTCTCCTAGTAGCTGGTACAGATCTCTGTCCTTTTCAACGAGTTGGGCAGGAGGTCTATAAAGCACCAGGGTCCTATATTTGGCAGGACCTATCTCTAGGTCAACACCTAGTAGTTCATGGTCGGATACGATGTTGCAATCCGTCGAGTTGAGAGTATCCTTGACATACAACATCACACCGCCACCTTCTCTGTCTGGCCTATCTTTCAAGAAGAGCTGGTAACCGGGAATCGTGAATTCGCCTTCAAAGTCTCGGTTTAAGGTTTTTATCCACGATTCTGTTATGGCTACCATTTCGGGTTCTTCCGTCGCTACGAGGCCACGGAGCTCAGGAAACTTGTTCCTGATTGACCTCGCATTGAACAGAAGAACTTTCAGGGAGTCCCCGACTGTAGGACTCCCTACGCTCTTCCGTTTCCCGGCTTGTTTGTTTGTGAGGCACCCCTTTTTGCGACCTCTGAGAAGGTCGTTCCTGGAGTGACACGGGCATACTGGCGTACGTCCGCCCTCACTCTGGGCCGGATACTCCTTTCGGTCCTCTCTACGACATCCTGGATCATGTTCGACAGAAAGGCCTTTCCTTTAAAGGAAAGATGTACCCCATCCCTTTGGTAGAGATCATTTCTACCATAAAAGGTGCGGTACGGGTCCACAAAAAAGACCCCCTCTGCCGTACACAAATCTGCCAGGCGCCGGTTTAAAGACACATTCATCGAGTGAGCGGTCCGTGTTGGACCTCTCCTCGGGAGCATCCCGACTACCACGCGCTTGCGGGTTTTCAGCCCACAGTCGTCCACGGCACCCATGACCGTGTGGAGGATTTTATCTGTAGGGCCTACCCTACCTCCTCTCAGGTAGAGGTCGTTTCCACTGACCATCAGAGCAACGACTGAGCTCTCAGAAATCTGTGATTTCTCAGCCTCTACTCTGATGTGGTGGTTACCACATCCTGGCAGGCAGCTTACCTTAACGCTTGTGCGAAGGCGGGCCGCTAGCAGGGGCTGCAGGTCCCGTGCCTGGGAATCGCCCACAAGGATGACCCTGGCACATTTGCCTGCTGAGCTCGGATTCTTTTTTTTCTGAGGCAAGCTCTCCGATTCCTCTCTCTTCCCCATCATAGTGTTTTCAGGCTTTTCTTTTTTCTTCTTCCTCTTATTCTTCTTCTTCTTCTCTATCATCTTTTCCCCCTTGTCATCCTTTTCATTAACTTCTTCTACACTTTCTTCTTCTATTTCTCTCTCTTCCTCTTTCTTCTTTCCCTTTTTCGTCTTATTTTTCTTTTTCCCTTTTGGTGTCGCTGCCACATTCGGGCACGGGCTCTCTGCAGAGGTAGTGTTTGCCACAGGACTCGAGAGATCGTTTAATTTCTCTTCGAGCCTGCGGATCTGGTGGGAGTGCTCCTCCTTGAGCCTCTCGATTTTCTGTTCGAGGTCTGTAGTTCTTTCCCTGTAGTAGGCGACTACTTCCTCCACTTCCTTCTTTAAAATGCAAGTGGTGCATACACTGTCTGGGTGGCATTTCGCATAGCAGCCTTCCGGGAAGTCAACGCACCACTTGTCCTTCTTACATGTGGCACACGTGAATTTTAGCGCTGCTGGACCTTTCTTTCCTGCCATTTCGAACACTCTATTTCTTAAGCTTGTGACCAATCAATATATAAAAAGGGGGTTGGTGAGTTCTCCCCGCGTGAGTCGCTCCCGCCTATTGATCGGAGTCGTTTCGGAGTCTTC